>WURT03079453.1:0-13121 GCA_009936505.3 Holothuria glaberrima | reverse complement strand
TCTAGCTCAAAATTTCTACAGTCATGATACACAAATTTGAAATCGTTGTGAAAGGCCTACTCCTCAGCTTTCTTTTGGGGGTAGGTTGTAGGTCCAGGGGCCACGAAATGGACCCAAATTAGTTTGTAAGTCAATGGAAGAATAATTGGTGGTGTGCTACCTGTAGGCTAATATGAGAAATAAACGTTTTTTGACAATTTTATGGTCAGGACACATTCGTGTCGAACATGCTTAATGTGTGCCTATGGAGAGTATAGACAAGAGGTTATCCCGAAGAGCAAGAAAATTCATTTCATGCTTAAAAGTTTAATTCCTTATCATAATTTCATCTAACCAATTATTTGCGTCTGGTGGTCAATCAATGAGTTTACTGTATGAACGAAAAAGCACTCCCAAACAGTCAATCGGAGGGATGGAATGTCAATTAAACATTTGAGGACCCAAGGCCGTGGGAGAAATGGTCTCCCTCATTTTTCAGGCAAAGAATCGGCCAAACTTTTGGTAAAATAGTAAAAAAAAAAAACAATCGAAAAAGCAAAGCTACGTAAAAAAATTTTGTCCTCACGGATGAAAGATATGCGTATTACACTTCAAGTTTTGGCACAGCTTTTGGTGGGAGTAAAATTCGGCCAGGGTTTAGGAATTCAGGCAAATTTTCTTCCTCCTTCTCAATTGTCAGGACCCTTGCGCCTGTGGGGCTCAGCAAGTATAGGCTAAATGTGGATAGCCCACATAGCGTCAAAAGCCTCTTAAAAGTGAATGGGTTATTTCTTAACCGGAGTAAATGCAAACGAGAAACTATAACAGCGTGAGGTCAGAGGCAACGCTTAATTGGACCCCGGAAAGTTTTGGATTCTAGATGCTCTATGGTGTAATCTGGGTCATTTTCTATCCCTTTTCCCAGTTTGATTTCATTGCATTGCATTGTAATATGTAGAATCAAACAAACGTCTGCTACTATTTCATGAGGTTTCTGGCAAGAAGGTGGGAACCAAAGATATAATATAATGTCTCCTATTTTCATAAGTTGGGGACATGTTCCCCCGTCCCACTTTGCCAACGCCCATATTAGAGTACCTTTCAACGGGACAATTTTCAGTTTCGATGAAGGATTCTTGTATGTCAAAGAACCCATCAGCCCGTGGATTTGGGGGTGGTGGCGATAGCTGGGAGCGTAGGTCCACGAGCTAGGGTCTCTAGCCCCTCTGTAGTTGCTGCAAAAAACAATTTCTTGGACAGATTGTTGAAAACATTACATCTCAAAATGCCAATTATCGAGCAAGGATTTCTTTGATCCACAAAAAAGTACCCTGAACGTCTATGGTGGTGAGGGAGAATCGACAGTCTGTAGAACCAATACGTTTTGATGGTGTGAATTAAGTGAGGAGGGCTGTATGACAACGTAGTGACTTAAATGGAGCCCCTTTCTCTCAAGTGACACCAATTTTTGTCCTTCATTTATTAATTTTGTGTATTTGAACTTTTTAAGCTAAATCAATTTTTAATCAAAATTAAGTTAATACAATTAATCTTGTTTTCTGAAATCATATAAACATTGTCAAATCCTACCTGCCTCATTTTGTCAAGAAATGTTCCTAGGGGTGGCTCCAGAATTTGTCCAACAAAGGTAAAACCTCCTCTATCTGCTTATGGAAGGTCTAGCAATTCAGAACCCAACGGGGCCGGCGGGGTACGGAAAAATAGCGATGAGAGTGAGAAAGGCGATGGTGATAAAATGGTGACTGGGAGAACCGGACTGGGAGAAATTTTTACACAATACCGGTACCATTTCCATGCCAAACCACATTTTGAGCAACTTAGGTACTTGACTGCTTGATACACCGATTTGCTGCTGACTATTATGTTTCCCTCAAAAATCTAATTAGCATAATTGAATGACTGAAACTTTTAGTTACACATGGAAGAACTTATACTCATTGAGAGTGTTATAAGATCCACTGTCAAGGCGGCTGAACCCTATCGGGAGTAACAATCAGTGAGTGGGATCCACTCTGTTTGCCCCAAAAACACTTCGAACGCACACAGACGTCAAGAAACACGAAACAAGTTTGTTTCGCACTTGTTCCGCGTTTTCTTTAGTGCACCCGCACACAGTGAAAGGTCAACGCACACAAGGGAACAAAAACAAGTGCAAAACAAAAATTAAGCTGTTCAGAAGCTTTCTAACTGTCCTAGCTGCTGCACGTCGTAACCTATTGTAGGTAGCCTCCTTGAACAAGCGCCAAAACGCCCCCAGGAGGAATGGTGCTGGCTCCTAGAGGCCATGTCTCCCGTCAGGGGTTAGTCTCCCACTGGGGAATTTTTCCTCATTCAGAGCCATAATCGGTAGAGTAAAGTATGACGGGCCCGACAGTAAAGCTGCCTTGACTTTCAACTACCAATGGGTTGTTTCTTCAAAGTGAACCCATAATTCTCGGTGAGCTTCGCCTGCACCAGATCTATTTTCGTTGTTTCAGTTTCTTCCATAGAGCTTAATAGTACAAGCCTCTTCCACTTCCCAAGTAACCTTTAGGTTGCTTTGACAGTTTTATGTAAAGGTTGTTGGAATTCCATCCCATACCGCTACCCTATTTTTGGTCACGGAGGTGATATCACCTCCCTGGTTAGGTTCTCCTTTGTTTGCCGAACCGTACGGTGAGCAAATCGTTCAGAGATCTTTGACTAGACTATTGCTTCGGGCAGACTGGGTGGATACAATATAGGTCATGGGCCAGAGGCACATCATGGGCATCGCCACTCTCCGACCCACTTCTTTTTGGAAACTGTAGGATCCCCCGAACACGAAATCAAGTAGTAACAGTAAACATATTGGGTCTCACTTATTCAAAATGGCTGCCTAAAACAAAATGGCGACAAAATTATGAATATTTTGTATTAAATAATAAAAAAGAAAATATCCATAGAAAATACTTTTGAGGCATTGACTCTTCAAATTTATAATAAAATTCTAAAATTAATTTTTGGGACTGTATTGACGAGATTCGGGTAAACCAAGATGGCGGAAAAACAAAATGGCCCCAAACTGAATGAAATATTTCCAATAATTGTGTAAAAACATTGCAAATTTTTACAATCCCCAATCATAATGATGTTAATTAATGTTTTATAATTAAGAATGAACTTTACAATCCTCGGCACAGGAGTACTTGACAGTCAATATGACGGAAAAGCTCCGAAGAAGTAAAAACAATACAGTAAAAATTTTCCCCAAAAGTAAGAAAATAATGAAAACAATGCAAAAAATCTCAGAAATTAATTATTAAAAATAGATTTCCATTGAAAACTCTAAATATCTTTATAGCAGATTGTGCATAAAATTCAACTCATGATTTTTTGATATTTTATGCAGGATCCAAATGGTCAGTAACTTACTTCTCTTTTTAAAACTAATAACCCATGGTAGCATTTAATTAATTGCAATTTACAATTGATGCATGCTCACATGGACGTCCCTATAAGGACAAGGGCTGTCAGTCAAATAAGCTAGTGAACTTCCACAACTGTCTTCTGCTTTGTGGGCAGAGATTCTGCAATATAAAAAAGCGGTATTTGATGCGGGTTTTCATAATGGCAGAATTAAGGATAAAAATCATGATAATTTCACCTAAAATTGAGATACTTGGCATCTCTGCAAGATGCCCCATTTCTTTCATTGAATGTGACTTCCTGACCACTACTGACCCCAAACGACCTTTGACCTCCACTTAAAACTAAAGGTATTATCTACTCAATATGGGCAATCTACGTGCTAAGTATGAGATCCCTCGGAGTTACCCTTCTTGAGATATGGTGTTTACAAAGTTTTGACCTTTTGACCTCTCCTAACCCCAAATGACCTTTGACCTCCACCAAAAACAACAGGGATCATCTACTTAATATGGGCAATCTACATGCTATGTATGAGATCCTTCAAATTCATCCTTCTTGAGATACAGTGTTTACAAGATTATGGCCTTTTTACCTCTGGTGACCCCAAACGACCTTTGACCTCCACCAAAAACAGTGGGGGTCATTTACTCAATCAGGGCAATCTACATGCCAAGTATGAGATCCCACGGAGTAACCCGTCTTAAAACATTGTGTTTACAAGCAGGCGTCACACAGGCACATACATACACACACATACACACACGACATCACCATCGCATAGATTCCTTGCCTGCCTTCGGCAAGGAATCAATAATCATTAAAATATATTTCTATTGAAAATCCTAACTATCTTCATAGCAGATTGTACATAAAATTCAAAGCATGATTGATATTTTATGCATGACCCAAACTAACCAAGATGGCGGGAACAACTAAATGGCCGCCAATACAGCGATCATAATGTATTAAAATATATGAAAAATATAGAATATTTCAAGTAGAATATGGGCACAGATTAAGTTTACCTGTCTAAAAAGTATTTTTAATGATTGTTTTTTCTTTTATTCTAATATATTGACATAATTATTGCATTGGCGGCCATTTTGCTTTTTCCGCCATATTGGTTGACCTGAATCCAAAAGAAGTATTTTGAAAAATCATTTTGGATTATTTGTCATAAAATATGGCCTGATATTAACGGCAACTGTGTCAAAAGTATTTTGAATGATTATGTCTCATATTACTTTTATACATTATGATCGTTGGGGGCCATTTTGTTGTTCCGCCAACTTGGTTTGTTCGGGGGCCTGCATAAAATGTCAGAAATCATGCTTTGAATGTTATGTACAATCTACTTTAAATATATTAAGGTTTTTCAATCGAAATATATTTTAATGATTATTTTCTGAGATTTTGAATTTTTTTTTTAATTTTTCTTATTTTGGGTGAGAATTTTTACCGTATTGTTTTTCTTCTTAGGAGCTTTTCCGTCATATTGGCTGTCAAGTACTCTTGTGCCAAGGATTTTTAAGTTCAGTCTTTATTATAAAATATTAATTTACGTCATTATGATTGGGGATAGTAAAAATTTGCAATGTTTTTACACAATTTTTTGGAAACGTTTCATTAAGTTTGGGCGCCATTTTGTTTTTTCTGCCATCTTGGTTAACCTGAATCTCGCCAATACAGTCCCAAAATTAATTTTGGAATTTTTGTCATAAAATAAGACAAAATTGAAGAGTCGATGCCTCAAAAGTATTTTTTTAAGAATATTTCCTTTATTATTACTTTATACAAAATATTCAAAATTTTTGTCGCCATTTTGTTTTTGGTAGCCATTAAGAATAAGTGAGACCCAATATTTTTACTGTTACCACTTGATTTCTCGTTCGGGGGACTCTAAGGTTTCCAAAAAGTATTGGGTCGGAGAGTTGTGGTGGGGGGAGTGCCCGTGAGACTTGTGAGGTGCCTCTGGCCAATGGCCTACTTCAAGATGCCAAGACGGTTCCATGCAGGTCGCCATTTTATAATCATGTGATCCAATCTTCGTCTGTTAATTGGTTGTGACTCACAACTTGTTTTGCGTAACGCGAAACACTCGTTTCCCGAATCAAGCACTGTTTGTTTCGCGAAACGATGTATTCTATGTTCGTCCAACGCACACGGACGTCAAAAAACACGAAACGTATTTTTTGTTTCGTGTTTCGCCTTTTCTGACGTGCGGTAGGCCTATTTGTTACCGAAAAAATAGGCTTACCAATGAAAAACTACTTCCCGTTGAGGAAGCTTATCTTCTACCCACAGGTTACGTGTTATGAAGATACCGGGGGCCAGGGGTGTTACTGTTTAGCTAGGCTACAAGGAGTGAATCTCCGAAAGAAAGCAACGAAGCTTTACGACACGACGCATTTCGTATTTGTATTAAAGAAACTGCTCTCCTTAACGCAAAAGCAGGAAAACCGCTAGGGAGACTAATCACTGTCGAAAAAATAACGCTCTTTATCGTAAAACGTTGAACCTCCTCGACGTGGGACCGTGCGGGAGAGGGGGCTTCATTAACGGTGAGCATTGCCTTATCCTTCACCATGGCGCAATACTTGAGTTTTGCAAGATAACATTACACGATATCCCATAATGTAACAATTTCTACCACGCAGTATGTTTTGAGATGACAAAATAGCAATGTAAATTGAAGGTATGGTATGGGGGCATTAACCCCACAGGCTTGCAATGGCGTTTGTCCCCTTCTTTTCCCTAGTCCGCTCCTAAACTAAGGTATGCAAGCCATAGGTGTAGGAAGCTGTACGAGACTGGGGGATGAACCTTGTTTCGGATTGTCGTTTCGGGGGAAGGGTGTAAGAGGAGGGGAACCCCTTCCATTGGGAATTTTTTGGACATTCGTGGGTCCTCAGATGCAATTTGGTGCATCATTTTGGACAAATTTTAAGCTAAATTACTGCAAATTTTTGACATTTCTTACAGAAGAGACAAATAAGGGGTTTTCGTCCTTCCTCCCCCACAAATTTTGCTGGGGGCTGGCGCACCCTCAGCTTCCTACGCACTTGATGCAAGTGGCACAAGACACTGAACATGCTGTTAGCTTTGAGTTATCTAAAATACAATGACCTAAATACAACTAAAAAGGTAAGGTAGTTTAGAATAACCAAACGACTTCCACCCGTTGTTGACTGACTATGAGCAATGAGCGCCCCCTTCACACAACCTTATACCTCCCGGCACACACCCGTTGCTGTTTAATATGCGCCGGGGACCTTTACGCCAATGTGTTTTCAAATAAAATAGTGTTAATGTACAAGACCGTTAAAGAGCTCTCATTCTCCTGCGATCTCTGGGTAAAGCGGGGGGGGGGGGATGTTATTATCGTCACCAAACAAGGTGAAAATAGTTACATGCGTTTTCTGTAAATCTAAGGCGTGCCGTCTGTGACAAAATACTTCGATATCATGTATTAAATTCTAAAACCAAAAATTCGTGACACCGGCACTGCCGAAAAGACCTGTGGGATCATTCTACGATTTCACTTATACGAATATCAGAATTTGTTGGGCCTCACAGTGATATCTCTTATTCCGATTTCGAGATGATTAACAAAACTTGAAGATAAACAGGTAAACTTTGACTATAAAGCTACGGGGGGGGGGGGGCTAACTCAAGCAGAGGGGACATTTATATTGATTAACAAACGGTTTTAACAGCTTGTGTCATTACTGAAGTAGATATTGTCAAGATACGTGATAACCTAACACGTGATGGATGCAGGGCAAACAAGCCGGTGACGTCACAGCAATCGATCATTCGAATCAAGACCAGACAGGAACGCCGAAAACGACTCACCTCGTCGAAGAAACGATTGTGAAGCTTGTGAAAAACACCTGTACACTTTAGGTAGCTGAAAAACACGACTTTTAATTTTTTGGTCAGTGATCTCAGATCTCGAACAGAACATCTTGATGATCCGTCAACCGTGAAGACTATTATCGGTCGGGAATATAATCAAACATTCGACGTAACTAGTGGAGACTTATCACTTATGCAGGCAGAGCATAGATCAAAAGTGCAAAAAAAAAAAAAACACACACACACACACACACACAAAAGGAAATGAAACCTGCGCTGAGACATAACACAACTTTCTTTCATAGCAGTCGAAAGAAGTGATTCTAAAACTAGGTCTGGAACTATAAATAAAAATTAAGAGGAATTATAGGAGAATATAGGGTCATATATAGGGAATATTTTGTATTTTTTTAGAGGAAGCCCCTACCAGAGGGGCTTCTTTATAAAAAAAAAATACAAAATTAGTTTATTGTATTAAAACAAAAACTTAAAAATATGTTAAATTTTTGTTTTTGAGTCTGTAAAAACAACAGTATATTTTGATGCATCTCACAAGGCATTGAAAAGCTCAATTGCCGGCAATCTGGGACCCATGGTGGCTTTGCGCTATAAAAGTGTTACATGTTACCCCCACCCCCCCCCACACACACACACAGTAAAAAGTGTCTCTGTCCAACAGCATCTGATGAGGGACCAACCTCGACTTGAATTGCCCTGTCTCGGCCCGTGCATCTAATTACGGCTCTATTGTCCTCGAGATGAGTGTTGCCAAATGTAGTTCAATTGCTCTCAGGTAACAATGGTTGAACATCATAATCGAAAATAATTTTGAAACTATCTTTGCATACAGTATTGGTGTATATCGCAAGCGTTACTCTAACAAAAAAATGAGAGCACCGAAAAAGCACAGATAGTAAAGATTTTAAGGATTTTTTAATATATATGTATAAAAGCGTATTCGTCAGTGTATAAATTTTTTCAACAACCAAAGTTTCAATGTGTTCTTCCACTCTAAAAAAAGGTGTCGGCACGGACATTTCATGTAGGCTACAAAAATACCCCACCCCGCTTGGTACTGGTATTGAAAAGACGCTTAGTGCAAGAATGAAGAGCCAGTACTAAACTCATTGTGGCCTTCGTAAATATTACTAAAACAAAGGAAAGACTGAAAGTGATTAAGTTCTGAAAACAAAGTACGATGGAATTACAGCGCTTATCTATAAAGTACAAACTGAAAATTTATGGCGCTGTTGCAAAACTCGTGAATTGCTGCATGTCCACACATACTCACCGCGTTCCACGGCCTGAAGTCTCAAATTACAAGAAAATATTGGTTGGAGGTTGGAAAATGTATTTCTTTCATCTAATTCCCATTGTCATAACTTACTCTGTTGTTAAGATATAAAATGTTGAATTTTTCACTTAATTTGGAACAGTCGATTGCGCAATAATTTGTGATGTCCTTCTTGTACAACTTAGGTTACCTGCTTCTGTTTCCTTTTGAAATTAAGATATTTATAGGACCTTACTGTTCCCTTGCATAGTACACTCTAAAAACAAGAGTGAAATTCACTCCAAAAAGAGTGAATTAAGGGACCATTCCTAAGGAAAAGTGAATTTCACCCGGAGTGGAGTGAAAATTCACTCCATATAGAGCGATATTTCATCCATGTGTATAAAGTGTCGCTCTATTTGAAGTGAGTGTTTGTTGTACGGAGAGGACTATATAGCCAAGTCACACTATAACTGTAAGCCCATGATCACATTTTGGCACAAGCTGCAGTGGCTTTCGAAAAACACAAAGAAAAACAAATACGGTAATTTGAGTAGTACAAGAATGACATCACAAATCATTGCGCAATCTAACACTTTATATTGAGTGAATAAGCTTCAATTTTTGTATATCTCAGCTTAGAAATGTCCTGTGAAGATGCAAGTTGGACCATTGGTTACATTCTTGAGGCTTTGTAACATATATCTTTGAAATTTTAAGACTTTAGGTACACTGTGATGTATGCCGCGAGGCGAATTTTGCCACAGCCAGGATCAAGGTGAAGTTAATTGTCTATAAAATCAACAGTCTTTGATAAATGGTTTTAAGAAAGTTTGACGCACCTTAACTTGGCAAGCATGATGGTCCACAGACCCAGCGTCCAAAGTAAACAGGGAGCAGCAGCTACATTGTCCCAGAAAGACGTGCTGAGCAGGCCCAAAAGTGTACCTTATGTTACGACAATCTCCCTCTACCCTGCCAAATAATTGCTAAAAACTATGAAATAAACCCGTGTTTTCACAGGTAACCCGGGTACCCACCCGACATTTACTACCCTGTTCCGAAATTTCTACTCGGTTCGTTCATAAAGTGAACAACACTTCTTTAGAGCAATATCGCATGTTATCTGTCATAGAACATTTATCACATTATACTTCGTATATTTTTTCACTGCTACCATTTGAAATGAATCGAAATATCAGTACACATGGCGATGTTTTACCTTAACAGTTAATACAAACCTTCCTTGCCGGGCAGAGGTACAAGATACTGAACCAGAAAGCCAAAAGGTTTAGTGATTCCTTGCCATATGGATATATTTGAACTAACGTGAATCACCCACACGACAAACATGTGATCCCTAACAGCAAGGGTCAAAATAAGCAGTCGAATACCAGGAGCTACGTTCTGCCAAAATTAACTCCTGGTCCAGGAGCTTTGAGGCTAGACCAGGAGCTACTTTTGGCGACCCAGAAGTTACTACACATTTAAACGATTTTGATTTTGATTTGGAATACACCCGGGCGGTAATTTCTATTAGAAAACAGGATCCGGGTGTGTTTTTCTCACCGAAATACTGCCCGGGCATTGATCAGGGCGTTGTTTTCTTAAAGAAAAATTTGTCCGGGGAATTTCAGCGGGCATTGTTTTCGTGAGAAAATAGCGCCCGGGGACCGTTTTAACCACGTCTCCATACGCTTTTTTCTAATCTACAGGCGCAAGTAAAGCCTGGATGCCCGCTTATTTTGAGCCCTGCTTAACAGTGATTTTAACTGAGATATGTTGGTTTTGTCCTTTTGAAAGTCTTGTGACCAAAAATGACCTTTTACCTCCACTTAAACAAAAGGGATTACCTACCCTATTTGGCCTTTTTGACATTTGGTGACCCCAAATGACCTTTGACCTCTACCAAAATCTACAGGGATCATCTACTCAATAAGAGCAATCTACTTAATATGGCCAAACTACATACCAAGTATGAGATCCCTCGAAGTTACCCTTCTTGAGATATGGTGTTTACAAAGTTTTGACCTTTTGACCTCTCCTGACCCCAAATGACATTTTACCTCCACCAAAAACAACAGGGATCATCTACTCAACATGGCCAACCCACACACCAAGTATGAGATCCCTCGGAGTTACGCTTCTTGAGATAGAGCGTTTACAAGCAAACTGTCACACACACATACACATACACACACACACAAACGACATCATCATCGCATAGATTCCTTGCCTGCCTTCGGCAAGGAATCAAAAACTCTCATGTGTTTGATACGTCTCGCATTTCCGCCGGGTACCCGACGGTTACGTGTCCAGCATTACCCGGTTCCGATTTTAGGAATCGATGAAAACACTAATAACCTCCTTTACACTCCAGTGTGTGTGTGTTTTTTTGGCAACATTATTCCAAAGCATTTGAAAAGAACCCCCTTCGACTACATCAAAGACGAGAGACCCTACGACTGAGGAAACTTCCACTTTTATAGAAATGTCTTTTGTGGTCAGTCCAATTCTCTTATTTCGACTTTCATCCAAGCTGAACCCTCACCCCAACACTTCCCGAGAAAATGACATTTTGGAAATGTTCGACTTTTTATACTGTTGCATTAATCAAATCAAAGTTATCCATGCATTATAGTGGGTAGGGATATGTCGACATATCGATATATCGCGACATGGAGCCAAATGTGGCGATATCGACATTGGCTTGACAATGTTGCGATATGATGTCGTGAAAATAGAACATACATTTTTTTTTCAATCTTAATGCACACAAAAGTACAAATTATAGTATTTTACCAATCATTGAACTATGCATCTTTGTATTCCGCTTTCAGTGTTGTAAGAATACAACTTGGAAAATCCTCTTGTCTTTTCAAAAAAAAAATTAACAAATAAAAAATAGCAGTGCGGACTAGTATTATGGGATATAAAATAATTCGAATATTGTAAACATATCGCAAATAATGTTCATCGTTATGGAAGCCATTTATAAAGTTTATAATTCTAGGCTAATGTACAGTACAGTATAATTTTACTTCTAACGTTGTTTAGGGCGTATCACAGTAGTGTAGGCTACGTGATGTACATAGGCTCAAATGTAACCTCATAAAATTCGACAATATCGATTGTCGCGACCTTCAGGTGCCGATATTTGGCGACATATCCGACATTTGAAATTGGCAATGTCGACACATCCCTAATATTAGAGGGTCATATCGGAATATTTCTTTTTCAAGAAACAAGTAATATGGGGCATTGTTCTTCGCTCCGAGGGCATGAGGGGAAGGGTAGGTTGGAACCCCCCCCCCCCTTCCCTTCCCGGCTACTTGCCTGTCGGTTATAGAGCTAAGATACTTCATTTTTAAGTCTGAGTCAGGGAGTCACACTTGGTTTGCCAAGGAAGGGAGGTGGTATTATTATTCTAATACCAACTCCCTGGTCAAGGACACTGTCATAGTTCCTTCGATGAGCTTTGTTTAAATGTCGTAAACTTTTCATTTGTATAGGCCTAACATATACAATTTTAATCCCTTCAGGAGACATTCATGAATCAAAACCGTAGTTGCCAGCAATTAAGTTTTTTTTTATTTATGAATTATTCCGACAAATAATTATCTTCACACAATTAAAGTGCCCGGTAGCCTCCTCTAATATGTGCACTTTTTGTTTAATTTGTATTGAATCAATTCAGAATCTGTTCTTTCATTTCATCTTCTCACAAAGAATCTGGAGGTATTTCAAAATGTTTCCAAGAGGACAGTCAAGTAGATTTAAAAGACGGGATCATTGTGCTCATGAAGTAAATTTTTAATTCTTATTTTACTAAAGAAGCATATTTTTTATTGCACGCAGGTTAAGGCTATCTCCACAGTCAATGGTTCCTTAAATTTTTTAAGAGTATATTTCTTTGGAAAAGTATCTTGTACAAAAAATACGTGAAGTTACCTAGGAGAAATATTCCCTCTCCTGGTTTAGTTTATTTCACTTCTAATTGAGGTTATTTAGTATCATTTGTTGGAGCCTTCATGTCATTATTATATTTCATTTTACATATGTTTGATGTAAAGAGCATAAAACCCAAATAAAAACAAGGGTTGATTTACCTTCCCTTCCCACAGGGGTGGCGGCAGCGGACGACATAGCCCCTCTCCCCGTCGAGGAAAGTTTCCAATTTCGTTGGGAAGCCTTAATCCGTACGATAAAATATGTAATCCCAACTACCTTTAGTCGCCCTGACTATGTTTGATTTTGCTCATAGGAAGGGCAGATTCCTCAAAAGAGACGCCAAATTTTCCAACTTTCCTTAAACCAGAATGCAAAAAATGCATTATGGTTTCGATGAATAGCACTCAAAAAATGCCAAGATGTCCCATTTCTTTTAATCATCGGTTGAATGCTATCTTAATGTGCTGGAAAGTTACAATTATGTGTTCATATGTGACCTTGGGATTTCTTGGGAAATTTTGCTTTTTGGCCACTGGTGATTTCAGCTGACCTCTGACATCCAAAAACACTCGTAGGGGTTTTCTGATGGATTAAATGCAACACCATGTGAAGTATCCAAGCTTCCTAACATGAGATATCCTGTAAACAA
>WURT03079420.1:0-13122 GCA_009936505.3 Holothuria glaberrima | reverse complement strand
AAAATATCTCAAAGACAGCACCATTTTGCATCTAAGCAACCTTAAATTAACAAAAATTTCTCAAAGGGGAGGGGGACACCCCTCCCCTTAAGCCCCTCCCCTAGAACAGCGATCACTCTCCTTATGCTTTACCCCTATTAATATACCCTGCCGCAGTCTCTACATACGTTGGCGGTTGCATTTTTAACTCCATCCGACTCCTTTATAATCTGTCGTCCACCTGATCGACTTCCCCCTCCCCATCATTGTTGGGCTGGATCCGCCCTTGACACAGTCAGTGTATTGTGTTCGCCCAGAAAATGGGGTTGATGTGCATTTGAGTGCAACAATCGGTCGTAGAAAGGGTTTAGAATGTATCCATTTCCCACCAATATCAAAAGAAGAAAGATAAGGTTGTGGTAAGTGGGCCCCGCCCTTTATTGAGAACACTATGTCTTTCGAATAACGCTAGGATTCTTGGCGAGATTCTAAGGTGAATGTGAACACAGTTTCATGTCCTTCTTTCTGCACTTTATTTGTAGATACCTCACATGTCATACTACGTAATACTCCACAATCTTTGGGACCTGGGCCCAGGGCCCCAAATTAGGTATGGGGATTCTTAGACCAGAACCCTCCCAGGTAGCAAACCTATATGGACCCCATATGCCATTCAACCTCAAAATACTGTATAATAACAAATATAACAGCCCAGAAGTGGTTAGAGTGACTTTAATATATTTGTGTTGTTCAGTGCTCTTTTGCCCAAATTAGAGCCCTGAGTCCAAAACCTTTAATCGACTGTCAAGCTGCACTGTATTCTGAACCTTACCTAAAATATTCATGCCTAGCTATTATCCACCTGAAATGAATAAACCCAGTGATGATTCAAAGTGAGGTATTTTCGGCTCATGCACTACGTTTACCTTAAGTTAGGGCCCTATAATTTAGCCAAGAGACCCCAGTGCCATATTGTGTAAACGGAGGAAACCTTTCTCTTCTCTGAATTTGATAAATTATACCATCGAAATGTCCATTTGGTGTCAAAAACTTTTACCACGGTGTAGCCTATTATGTCTTTGGGCCCTTTGTGTGGCCTAGGAGCCTCTTGCCATTCGATCTCCACATGGCGCACCGAAAAGAACTTCGTCGCATAATTCCCACTCATATGGTTCTCCACCGTGACATAATGTAGCAAATGTTGAAACATTGCGTGAACTGTTAGTGCAAAAGGAAAAGATCGCTCATACTTGTCATGCATAAAAAATAGGAACTAATGATATGGCCCCTAGGACCATTGTCCCCCTCCCCCTGACCAATTTTACTGTGACTTGGACTCAACAGATTTGTAACGCGATACTCTACCAGACTACCTCTCCCATTCCATTGTCACCAGAAACGATAAAAATTAAACCCACAGCGCTTACATGGGACTCGGGAGTCATTGTGCAATGTATCCTTGACACAATGAGCAAATGGAAACAAAATCGCGTCCAAATTTAAGTTGTCGCTACTCTCCTTATGAAGATACTCTAACATTTTCTTGCTTTTTATAAATTGCAGCCACTAAGGACTCGAACGGCCTGTACGAACGTTTCCTTGACCACAGTTAGCAATAAAAGTGTGCATTGGTCTGAAGTTTGATGCCCAAACCGCACAATCGTCAGTTTGGACACAACAAGAACCAGGGCCGGACTAAGCGTTGGGGGGGGGGGGCGGGCACGCAATTGTGTGGGGGACCTGTAGTACAGCTTAGGAACACTTGACACAGTACTAGAACACCCAAGTTATATATTATTCCCAAATGTGGGGCCCCAAAATGTGGGGGCCCGGGCACGTGCTTATGTTGCCCCGCCCTTAATCCGCTAGTGACCAGAACTATGTTGTTCAGCTCACTAGAGACCCAACCAGCATCGGTTTGGGCGTCAGCCAAACTGCCAAAAATGACGAAGCTCTCAGATCACCCGGGACCAGCTCGAAAAAAAAAATCCGAAAGAAGCTTTATGAAACAAGTATAGGGCCTGTAGTTGATGAATTTAAAAAAGTACTACATATTACCACAAATAATCGGGGTATTTACATCGTTACTTCAAATAGCTTTCACTCCGACACACAGAGAGAATAAACTACACGGTTTTGACATTTTTGTTCAGTGGAGGATGGTGACTGTGCCTTGGAAAAAGGCATACAAATTTACACCAATTGAATCGTCGGTTTTCCGGTTTTCCCCATTTGGGATAAAAACAGATAGACCGACATGATATCGGTTTCTTGACAGGTCAAACCACCCAACCGTCGGTCCGAGATCATCAAGGCCATCCAAAGTCAACTTTGGCTTCGAGTAGCCAGATTTGGTCTCCGTTTTCAATTTGGGCGGTCTATGCACGCCTTTAGTTAGCAACTTCTTATTAAAGTATCCTACATGGGAAATTGTTGCGTACAGTAAGGAAAATGTGAAGGAATGAGGCGAAAATGCAGTCACCTCAGTTTGATTTAGTATAACCTAACATCAGAGAGTTGCTATTTGACAAATAGCAACTACCTGGTAACATAAACATACTTATAGTTGTGTATGACTCTTTTTAATCATGTAATTGAGGCCGACCGGCCGATTTTGTAATGTAGATCAAGGTTTGCGGGTGGGGATGATGGACAATGATGACAGATGATGCACGAGGTTTTAGAAAACCAACTTCCTCTGAAGCAGGAACTGAGTTCGTGAGTAACAGGGCTATTCCGTTCTGAAAAAGTCATGCCACGTCATGCTTTCTAAAGTAACATATATGATTACCTCTATATGCTAAATTCAGTAAGCTTGTATAGCAATCTTTACTTTTAATCAAATCTGCCATTTTTATTGAAAGCTTAACTTGTCAAGTTGTTTTTATAGCATGAAATCTTAAAATAGACAATGTTTACATGAAACTTACAAGGTCTAGAAGCTCCCATACGGGTGGCATTTGACCAAACATTTTCTTGCAAGGCCTGCGCTACGGCTCCGTCTCGCCCAGTGACGTACTACAAAGGAAGAAGTCTGCAACGGGTACCAACATTGTAGAGGTGTCATGCCATAGCCAAAAAGTTCACTAAATGTTGTAGCAGAATCTCTACTTTAAAAAACATCCAATTAGACTGTACCAAAGGTAACATCATTTTTGATTTAAGAAACCTCAGACCAAAGATTTTCTCAAAGAGTATGGGCGCCACCCCTGTCACAAGATGACATTACTAATTTAAATCCTCTCATTTAAATTTATCACAGGGTCTAAATTACTTATGGCATGACATCGCGATTGGTATTCCCGCCTATATGATCAGATATGCGAAATATGAACCAAGCCCTCTATTCGTATTATCCCCTACTAAGGTCTATTATAAGTAAGCCCACTTTTATTCTTAGATAATCCAATGCCAACGGAATCTCATACATCCAGCTTGATCTTATCGTTGAAGTTCACGAGTAAAATTTGTAGGACAGTGGTTTCACACGTTTTTTTGAAATCAAAAGAATCACTCCTAGAGACCCGAGAGACTAAAAGGGCGAATCCTCTTAGTTTTTCAAAGCAAATGGTATCTGATAGTAACTACAATTTGTACGGTTAGAAGGAGAGAAAACCTTGGTGTCTCACCGACGAGAACCAGTCGGATCTCGGACAGTCTGGAGTCTATTGTCATACATCAAAGTTATGTATGTTTGAACGAGTCACATGGCGAGGGGTTACCAACTTGTATCCCGTGACTGTATCCCGCCCGTCGAAGAGCAGTGGTCACTAACGGTCAATGTATAATTCTAACCCGCCAGGGATAAGCCCGACTAAGGAGCCGTGGTCGTATACTGTCAAAGCAGAGATATCGCTAGAGAGACGGAATGTCGAAGACAATATCAAGACGATTTTAAAAACAGAGATATCGAAGACGATTGACGGGACCAGGCTTCTCAAAAGACATTTTGGAGTTTGACAAAGAGTTTAATTTATTTTGGGGAGCCAACCGCCGATTATATGTGTGTTTTAGGATTTAAGGGCCCATATTAATATTAATCTTGATAACCAGAAAGATGGAATATTGCTTTTTAAAGTGAACTGGAAAAGCCAGAGTGAGGTTCAAATAGCTTCAAGCCAAGAATTCGTTTATTTCAAATTTCAGGAATTAAATAGTATGTTAAAAGAAGACAATTTTTCTCTTGTGTATTATTTTTAGTAATTTCTTTTACACTCCAGCATATGGGAGAGGAAACGAACGCTTGCCCTGTTTGGGGGAAAGCAGTGACAAAACCTCCCTTTGGCAACATTTCGTCTAATTACGTATATCTTACCAAAAATATACAAAAAAATCACTAAATACTGATGATTCCTAAACATATTATCAGCTCAACGCTTTACCAAGCTTCAAGTCAGATGGCACCATTTTCTGTCTATGGCACCTCACATAGATAAAATATATCTTGAAAATTAAGGGTATCACCCCTCCTTTTAGATAGCCCCTCTTGCCTAATAACGCTCAGCCAAAAGTGGGAAAAAGTCACCAATGATAATTTCTTAACATATTATCAGTTCAAAATATTGACAAGATAGAAATATTTACCACCTAAGCCTGGCCCTACATGTCACCCCCCCCCCTTCAGCACTGCCCCAACGATGCCACAAATGCTCATTTGAAAAAGGAAGGGTTCGTCAACTATATAATAATTCGTCAATTACAGGCTATAGGCACACCGCTTGGAATACCGCTTAGATGGTGTCATGTTTTACTGTGTGAAAACACAGTAAAGGGTAACCAATGAAGATGAGGTGTGAGGGTGGGGTTAAACTTGGCAAAGGGTACTTTATCCACCGGGGTTAGTCTACAGGAGATTGTCGACTCATTCGTTTGCTGATTTTGTTGGTACACTAATTAGCTTGACCAGTATTTAACATCTTCACCTCGTACGGTCCTAACATGAAAGATGTGATTTTTACTTGATCCAGGGGTGTTTTATTGTTGTTTTATTATTCTGAATGTGCATGAGTTTCGTGTGAGTCTGTGATCACTGTCCTGTTGTAAGATCGTGGTGTACCTTACGCGGGATTTTTCCAAACAGTAATTACAACGATATTTGTAACTTTGCAATGGTTACGCGAAACTCCCACAACAATTTATGACATGAATGTTCCATACTAATTTCAAGATATATTTCTAGCCTACAAATATAATTACACACTTTCTTTAACCATCTTAAAGAGAGTTGAAATTGCAACTCTCATTGATTTTTCATCGAACAACCAAATGATCAATTTTCGCTCAACCTTCGAAGTTCAACCATTATAGCTCCACGTTCAACAATAACAGATGCCCGCCCTCCTTGGCACTTTTTTAGGGATGGTAGTTGAGGTGCGCTACAACGAGTTGTACTTACCGTGACTGCCACTGACAAGTAACAAACTTCTCAGAGTGTACCTATATTCAGAATTAAAAATTTAGAAAACCCAGTCTCCCCCGTGTCTTAGCCATTTTGGTGGATACATGATCATTCCTGGCCTTTACCAAAATTGTACGCAGAGTGGTAGCACTACTTAGTTCTGCTCAGCTTCATAAAGATTCCTTGCCTGCTTACCTCAGGCCCGTAGCCAGACAAGGTACTGAAGGGAGCGTAATGGCTTGTTGCGAAACATTTTTCAGGGGGCTAAATGTGTAAAAATGTATGAATTCAGTGGCAATTTGTAACTTTCCAGGGGGCGAAAAAATTTCGGGGCTTCGTCCCCTTGACCCTTGGGTACGGGCCTAGCTATACATTGATTTCAATCATGAAATAACATCCGTCTACCATTGATTCATTAAACAATTCTCGTGGCCATAGAGAAGCCCCAGACTAATCCAAGTTTTGAGCATTAGCAGTTATAAGCTTCGCTGACACAAAGTCAGCCCCTTCTTGTAAAAAATGTTTTGACGCTTCATACACTCATCAAATTAATTACATAAATTAAAATACATAAATTAAAATTAAGTAAACTTCGTATGATGCTGTTTAACCCATATTACCATTGCAACCCTTGTAATTATAAACTTCAAAAACACACACAAAGTCGTTCTAAGTAAAATTAGTATTTTCAAATGTAAGAAATAAGTGACGATTTATTCCTAGAATGTGATGCAGAAACGAAATTGAAAGTTATTAATCTTTAACCCTCTCACTGAATGATATCGGTTCATGAAAATTAATGTCTAGTCTTCTCCATTAAAGTTATACTGGGCATTCTACCTTTAAAGTTGTGAATAAGTTGTAAGGGACTGAGGTGGAAGAGTAATCTAAAGACAGTCCTCATCTTGGTTACAAGAATCATCTACAATAATTTTTTTTTCGATTAGCTCAATGGCCTATCTTAGGCACATGTAAATGGAAAAAAGGAAATGGTTTAAAGAGAGATGACCGTCGCCCCAAGTTTATTTTCAAAAGTTTGCTAAATCTTGAAAATCTCCTCTTATTTTGCTCACAAGTATCCTTCACTATGTTTCTGTATACAAACATTGAATATTGAAGCAGTGGCGTAGCCAGTGGGGGCAGGGGCAGAGTGCCCCCTGAAAAATCGAGAGGGAAATCGGAAAGAGGAAGGAGAAAAAAAAAAAGGAAAAGAAGGAGGAGGGAAAGAGGAAAATGAGAATAAAGGGAAAAATAGGAATAGAAAAGGGGAAGCAAAATAAATAAACCTGAGGCAGCCACTTATAGTACCAGGCCTCTCCCGAATGGGCTCATTGGAGCCAACACAATCGATTTCTAAAAAAAAATTCTGAAAATTTTAAAATGATCCCAAAAGGTGTTTAAGCTGGAGATTTCTGTAGGAGAAAGGTGAGGGTGTGTTTTCGACCAAGTAATAGATCTGCTGTAATTATTTTCTATCGCAAATGGTTCTAAAACTATCTGAATATTTTCAAAATCCTTCATAAACGATAAAAATTTTCGCGCGATCCAAACCTTACTTCAATATTACTTTTATTATCAATATTTTCCGATAGCAACTCTCGGAGAAGTACAACAACAAAAGTTGGAAGCTGTTTAAATATTTCTAGGTAAAATACCGGCTTTTTAATTAGCTTTTAGATTTGTTGGGGAATTAAATGCGTCTCGATGCAGAGCCTGAATGCAGGTTATGTCAAGTGAATCTTACTAAATGAAAAAATTCTGCGTGCTTCGCGCGCATTCGTCAAGGTTTACACTCCACATAATGACCATTGTTAAGGAAATCATACATAGATCTATTTTGATCACAAACTCTTTTCCGAAAAACAGAGGTTCATCTCCAACCTCAGTAGGTAGGTGCCTCGCATCAATAGGGATTCTTCAATTTAATTTGTAGCATTATGTTGAAGGTTGAAAATACGTATTTTCCGTTACATATTTTTCAAAACTTTTTACCTAGTGCTTTGTGCAGAGCCATTATCGGTATAGATGGTGATTGTTATACACTTATAACGAAAAAGCATTTATTCTGAAACGCTCTTGTAAGTTTTTCACCCGTGGGACCTATTGCCAGTGGCACCACCAGACTTTGGTGATTGGGGTGTCACCGATGCCGCGTAAATTGCATCTATTTTCTATGTGCTCTGCGTTTTTGTACAGCAATGGGGATTCTTCCGTTGTCACAACATAAAGTTGCCGTCCTGGGGTCTAAGGGGAGGGGGACACCCCCTTTTGAGAAATTTTTAAGGTTGGTTAGATGCAAATTGGTGCTATCTTTTGGATATTTTGGAGCTGTTTACATATGACTGGAAACTGTCCATAATTTAAAAAATTTAATATATATATATATATATATATATATATATATATAAGGACACCCCTCCATTTAGACCCCTCCCCCAGGACGGCGGTCCGAAACAACGTTCAGTCCCCACCCAGTCGAAAAAAGGCTTACCCACACAGTTGAAACAACACACTAAAAAGAGCTCTTAAAACAATTGAAAATCAAAATTTTCTCTCAAAATTGTAATTTATTGTATGAAATGTTCGCACTTGTAAATTTCTATAACATCAGATATCAAAAATTAGAATAGTTAAACGCAAATTAAAATACCTAGAAAGTGCCATTTCCTGCAATCTGGGAGGCATTTTTGTCAAAATTTTAAAGTAAAGTAGCCAAAAGGGGAATTCAGGTTTGTTGACAACATGTCCTTTTCTTGGACAACATACTCTCCTCTTCTACCTAACCAAAAATTAGAATTTACTATTATCGAAACTTTTCAGTTCCAAAAATATACCAAAGTTAGCACCATTTTGCATCTAAGCAACCTTAAATTAAGATAAGCGGGGTGGGAACACCCCCTCCCCTTAGACCCTTTCCCCAGGACGGCACCTTTATGAAGTGACAAGGGAAGGATCCCCGACAGCTGTATACAATCGCAGGCCGTTTAAAAAGAACAATTTAGGCAGACTTGGGGGGACTCAGGTGGCATTACGATGTCATCTGTGGTGCCCCTAATCATCAGATCCTGGCGGCGCCACTGAATACGCCAACACTGCGAGCCCAAATCTGGGGTTCTGGGAAGCCCGGGAGGAAATGTCAAAATCGGGAAGAAAATTGTCCTTGCCCCCGGACTGGGAAAGCTGGCCACGCCATTGTATTGAAGGTAAACCAAGGAGTTTTTCTGCATGAATTGAAGAAATGACTAACAAAAATATTGTCACATGATTGATAAGAGCCATTCCTGAACGAGGATGACGGGGCACACGCATTCAAACTGGGGGATGGGGGCTGCATTTCCCCTTTAAATTGTACTGAATGCCGAGGTCTGCAAATTAACGAGTACTAAAAATTGTGCAACATTATTTAGTATGTCCTTAGTGTCTTTTGTGGTGTAAATAACCAAGGGATCTTACCATTAACCTTAAAGGGGCTTATTGCGTTGCTTCAACGTGACGAAATTCATGATTTTTTGTCACACCTGTTGAGTGTTACTCACGTCTTGATGGTAAATGTTCAAACTAAGAGATTTTGTGCATTTGACGTGACAAATAAAACGGCAACGATATTCGTGACCAGACAATTTTTACCATTAGGTAGTAATCATATGCAACCCCTTTTAAAGACAACATTAAGCGAGGCTTATACCAGGGAGTTGCTATTTGTCAAATAGCAACTCCCTGCTTATACCAGGGAGTTCCAGCAAAATTTGACAGGCTACAATCCTAGACAAAAATGATGGGACAATTTTACACAAACGAAGCAACAGTTCGATAGATTCGTTGGTCTTCCAAAATTCCCCCCCCCCCATATCAATGTTGTCCCAACCAAAAGATATTCAAAATTTAAAGAATTTCAACATTGAATGGGGGAGCGGGGGTGCTGTCCCATGTATTTTTGTCTAGGATTGTAGCTCGCAACTCCTTTTTACAAAAGCTGTTGTGATCAAGGCTTCAGTTGTATCAGGGAGTTGCTATTTGACAACTCCCTGGTTGTATATACATGTTATATATTCACGACTGAGAGCCTGGTCTATGAAGGCCTTGGATAAGCATCGTGAAATACAAGCTCTTAAGCCCATAAAAACTACAAATTCTCACATTTTAGGTAACTATAGGAAGTGATACATGATCAGTGAGGCTAATTAGGGCTTGTATTGTCATGCAATGATTTCCTTCAAGCTCACTATAATAAAATAATCCATATCAACTCAATGAGCTCCTTCCTGTAAGAGTTGTTCCAAATTATTTGCGTCAGACTAAACTCCGGTTACTAGCTAAAAGAAGATCATGCTTGAAAGACATTTGTAATAAATACAATCGGTAAAAACTAGAGAACTGAGAATTAAGTATTGTTTTACCTATCAAACCAAGCTGGAATGAATTTAGATTCGAATTTTAGCTATTTTATGAAAATTCTGTAAATTGCCAAACTAGTAGACTTCTGAGTAATTTTGTACCAAAAGATTTGCACATATAGGCTGGCCCAGTCTGTCGGTACATACATTTATAGATATTTTGTGGGTACACCATGCCCCTTCTTCCTCAGGCTCTTGCCGGAGTCTGCCCGGGCCAGACTGGCTTTTGATATCCTGATGGGCTATAGCTGGACAATACTGGACTGGACTTGACGGACTAGACAGGGGCATAAATACGGCGGTGTGGGGTGTGGGGGTGGTGGTGTGACACCCCCTGTGAAAATCAAAAGTCGGTCTCTGAGCTCCAAAAAGTCGGTCTCAAATCCAGTTCAGTATGCTTTGTTACAGTAGACCAGACATTAGCAACATTTGATACCTTATTCAAATTAAAATTCCGGCAGAGATGCGAAATAAATGTGAAAAGATTGCCCAAATTTCCTCCTGAGTTCCCGAATTTTTGATCGAATGCCCGAAACCCGTGCAAAATTTTTCGCGCCCTCCGCGAGCGGCATGTGACGGTTTACTCGTCTATTTTATGCACCTGAACTGCAACGAATAGCCGCCCACCATTTTTTTTTGATTCGGGCATAAAATTTCCTGCCCCCAAATTGGAAGAGTCCCAAACGCCTATAATTATTACTACCAGTGGCGTACGCGGGGGGCATTGAGCCATTGTCCCCCTCACGGATGCCATGTTTTTTATTCCTAAATATACGCAAATTTTGTAACACAAATTTTACTTCAAAAGGTAGCATATGTGGCACCAGATTACATGTGAGGACACTCAATTTTTCATATTACTCCCAAAAATTATTAAAGAGGAGGTAGACACCCCCTTAGACCCCTGCCCCAGGCCGGGAATCACTGCTGCCCTCTTTTAAGTTCCTAAAAATAAACAAATTTTGTAACACAAATTTTACTTCCAAAGGTAGTGTATGTGGCACCAGATTGCATGTAAGGACGCCCAATTTTTCAAAAATTTTCAAAGGGAGAGCCTCCTAGGCCGGCGATTACACAACATACTGCATGGCCTCCCTTCGAGAGAAATCCTTCGTACGCTACTGATTACTACTACCGTCCTCAGTGTAAATTGTAATTCTAGAAAATTAGGATCGTATAACTATGTCAATGGGAGTCGGTCTCCAAGAAATGTAGTTGGTCCCAAAATAGTTCACCCCCTGCGAATTCATGTATATACGCCCTGGGACTAGGCAATGTTAGGCTATGCACCGGGTTCATTTTAGTGGATGGTAGGGGAAATCTCAGCTAGGGGAAATCCCCATTCACAGCTTTGTAGATGGCCATAAAGTAAGCGCCAAAGTAAGGTACGGTCAAAAATAATTTGGAAGATGCCCATGCAGTAATACGTGGCGATTTCTAACATCAAATTTGTTGCTTCAGAATGTGTCAAATGCTTATTTTAATTAAATTATTACATCTTACTTAAAATAGAATTGTCAAACATATTCGCCTGCGTAATTTGTCAGCACCTACGTGGGGCCAGTGCAGGTGGCTCCCTCGGCCGCCGGCCCGCGGAGCCTGGGGCCAGGCGGCTGAATTTCTTCTTATAACGTTTATTTCTCACAATATATCTCGCAGTAACAGGCTGAACGGTGTTTTATCTGCAAAACCTGATGCAATCATTGTCTAGTTTCGCAAAAGCTCTGTCAGCCCAGTGTATATCCAAGTGAGTAGTGACTTATTTAGGGGATATAAAGCTTAAGTGTAAAATATACTGACAACCAAACTCGGGACCATATTATTCCACTTTTAGAGATGACAATTCTTTTGTCGGTGATGCACATTATTGCATTCTGTATTACGTCATTAACAGAAATAGCTTACCGGTATATTTCCACTTTTAAGGATATTTCCTATTTTATATAGGAAAGTTTGGCTACCAACTCAAAATATTACTTTTTAATCTCACATAATCGAGTAATATACATACCATAAAAATACTATGTTATATAAAAGGAAATTTTCTGCACTTGTAAAAGTTTATAAAAGTATTAGGAAATTTTTGGCATTTATTGAAAGAAACTGGCTGTTGGATAGGTAGAAACAAATACCCGACTTGTGCAACGCCATCAAATATACAGGTCAAACTAGTACTGTAGGCTCCGTGACGGAAAACAAAACTAGTCTGCGTTAAAAAACAGCCGAAATTTAAGCCCTGCTGTCCTCCATCTGGAAGTAAAGGATCAATCTCTATCCAAGAAACATTGAAGATGTTGTTTTAACGTTGATCTTAATTTAAGTAGAACAAACGTACCCCAAATTTGTAAGTTGTGAGTTTTTATCTTCATCACGGAAATACCCACTGGCATATTGGTAGTAGGCTACGCAAAACAATATGCTTAACACGTAACGGTCACTAGTAATAGTATACCACTAGGCCTAGGTCTAGCTGTAATACTATTTAGGCCTAGGACCTAGGTTAGCCTAGTATTAAAGTTAGTGACACTAACAGTGTACTATTGTTACTACCATTAGTTATTATTTAGTACTAGTCTAAGCCTAGGGCTGGCTCTAATTTAGAATCATTGCCCACAAGTCAAGGTTAGTGATGATGGTAAGGGTTAAGTTTTTGGTGAGAATTTACCAAATTTGGGTTTTCCAAAGCCATTTAACCTATCTAGGCCTAGGCTTAATCCTAGTCTTAGTGACCCAAAATACAGGTTAAAATTGAGAATTAGGGTTAAGTTAAGGGTGAAATTAGGCCAAACTTACGATTTAATGAAGACTTAGTCACTTTTGGGCACTTATTCTAAATTAGTACCCTAGGGCTAAGCTAGACTACATAACATAATATCATTACCAAGTTTAAAGGGGATATGGCATATCCTAAAACATAGCATGCAACTCAGACAAAACATATTTAGGAATATCCCCAGAGTTCCAAATACAGTTGATAACTGCACTTTGATTGACATTCAGGATCTTATCCCATATCTTGCCGGTTAATACAAAGTGGCCTCAACTATTACACAAGTAGGGATGCGTAATATTTCAAGTTCACATTTATGATTTTTTAAAAAGTGGATAAAGTGATGTTCTCGAAATAATACCCGAGGGTAAATTTGGTGAATTTCGATTGCTTAAGGGTTTTTGGTTTCAAAAATTTAAAAGAGCAAAATCACTGAACCAACCTTCCTATGGTCAACACCTACAATGCCTGTACTGCCATTCTGTGTATGTTCTTTGTTTAATTCTAACTCACCGTAACTCACCGGAGCCCATCGGCAGTAACTGCCGATGGGGTCGTAAAAACTGGGGCAGACAGCCGTT
>WURT03079409.1:0-13122 GCA_009936505.3 Holothuria glaberrima | reverse complement strand
ACAGCAACTAGGCTTTGTGATATGAGAAATTTATGACCTCTCCATAACCTGTGTACTCTGCCTACCTGTTACTTGGAGAGGTTGACAGGACTTATGCTATCTAGCTATATGGAATGGAAGTATTGAAGAAACTGGAGGGACTCTTTAGCGGACATAGCATGCCAAAAATTTTGGGTTCTTAGAGAAATTGCCCTCTTGAGAGCAAAAACTGGTAAACCGTCGGGAAGACTAAAGCGCCGTTGGGGACGGCATACCTTATCGTATGGACTGTTAAAATTCCCCAATGAGGCAACAGCCTTTCCGATGGGGGCCATGGCTACCCTGCCCCTGCATCCCTCCTCTCGCCATATTTTTTTTTTTTTGCTCACCTTTTTTCTTTTTTCTTTTTTTTTTGCTCCCTTTCATTTTTTCAACATCCCCCATCTCATCCACAAAATTGCTGTGGGGGGGGGGGAACTCTGCCCCCTCTTGCTATGCTACTGTTTACATTGGTGTTAGGATTTTGCTTTCTCCCATGTTACTACCAGGCAAGTGCTACTCCATACTGGTACTACCTGAAAGAGGGATTTGCATCACCCTAAGTATGACCTTTACTCGGTAGTAAGCCCCACCCATAATAGTCTTTAGCTTCTATTTGTGCAGACACAAACATAGTTTATTGCTTAAGGCCATGTCCTGGTGAGTATAAAAGGCCCTAATGTGTAAACAAAACACTTTCTGTGCATGCTGTGTAGTATGAGCTGCTCTGCATCTTTTGAATTTTGTAACTTGGATGTCAATCAAAGAGTAGTCACCAACTAAGACTTTTGCTTACCCCTAAGTAAAAGTCTTACTTGGAGTGATGCAAATCTGTCTTGAAGGTCAGGACTTATGTCTCTTATAGCTTGTTTGTTACACAGTGTGAAATCAGCCCATCCATGTTTAAAGTGTACCTTACAGGTCTGTGGACATGTAGTTAATTCAGTTGTTCTACTCAACAAAGCTAGATTAAGATCCCCTGACCAAAAATCCATTGGAATTTTTTGAATATCTTTTACCGTTCTCAAGATATGCCTCTTTAAAGTTTGACCATTTGTGGGAATTTTTCATTAGCTCTGCAAAAATATGATGTGGAGTGTTGCACAGTGCACAGTGTTTGTATTTCTTTTGTTATCCCTTTATAAATTATCTGTTGATTATTTAATAGCTAGTTTTTAGTTTGGTGTTCAGTGTGGATATTTTCAAAGAACTAAATAGCTATTTCCAAAATTAACCCCTTGGGACATCCCAAAATTACAGCTGTCCTTGGAATGAAGGCTAAACTAACGAAGGATAACAATTACACGCAGTTGACAGGTCCCTATCCCCTATCTGTAGTAACAAATTTGCATAAGTAGCTTATGGTTATTCATGATGTAGGCAAAAAACAGTAATTGTCTTGTAAAATGGTCAATATTTGATGGATTTTAATGGGAATTACAGATGTTCTTTATCATTTTTAATGCTTTATACACCAAATAGGCAAACATCACATTTGCATGTCTACAGACCTTTAAGTCTAAAATTTCAAAATTATATTTTACAAAGTGTGAGAAGGAGAATCCAAATGGTCTAACTCACATCTTCACAGGACATTCCTAAGTTAAGATATAAAATGCTGAAGCTTATATTTAAAATGGTAGATTGGGCAATAATTTGTGAAGTCATTCTCGTACTATGTAAATTACCTTCTTTGTTTTTGCTTTTTCCAAAGCCACTACACCTTGTGTGAAAATTTTTTCACTAGACTCGTACTGTAATAGGGTGGCATGGCTATATAGGCCTTCCCCATACAGCATGCTTGCAAGGGAACAGTACATGTTTCAAGGTCATATAAACATCCTAAATTTCAAAAGGAAACAAAAGCAGATAATATGAGTTGTACAAGAAGGAGATCACAAAGTATTGTGCAGTCAACTTTCTCCAATTAATTGAATAAATTACATTTGATATCTCAGCAACTGAGTAAGCTATGAAAATGGGAGTTGGATGAATGAAATTCTTTTTCCAACCTCTAAAATATATATTCTTGTAATTCTACACTTTATGTCCACTTTAAGTCAGAGTGGGGCACTGAACCAGAGGGGCTTTAAAATCCCACTAGTTTGTTTAACAGTATAGTCAGGTGTGCAGTCTTTGTAAACTAGCTTTGCTCTGTCTGAAAGAACTGATTTAACAGAGGGCAGCAACCAAGGATTTAGTTGAAAGGTCATGTGACATGCCCCCTAAAAGAGCTGTTTCACTTGTCAGTTTGAGAATTAAGTCTTCTAATGGAAGATATGTTGGATTTATTTCAATATCTTTTACCATTCTCAAAATATACTTCTTCAAAGTTCGATGGTTTCTGAAGAAACTCATTGCCTGTACAAAAATAATGATGTGGAGTGTTACCCAGTGTAAAGATTTCTTTTGTTAACCCTATGTACATTATCTCTTAATTACTGATCAGACAGATTACAGTTTATTGAGTGATATCAATGTTTCTGAAGGAAAGAATTTTAACTTTCATAATAAACCCTTCAGGGGATAACAATGCTACCAGTGTCCTTGAAAGGCTATTATGAGCCATATATGCTGTGTCTATCTCTCGATGTCAATATTTAGCTCATATTTATTCGTGAAACAAGTGTGAAATAGAAATTTCCCTGTAAAATGGTCAATATTTGATGGATTTTTTGGGGAATTGCAGCTATTTTCTGGATTTTTAATGCTTTTTACATTAAATATCCAACTATGTTATTTGGCATGTCACACAACCTTTAACACTCTGCTTGAGAAACACCAAAAATGAGCATTTGTATGTCCCCCACACCTTTCCAAATTGTCTTTATTATCCATAATTCTAACCACTTTCCATTCCAGAGTAGATGAATCTGCTTGCTAAGCTTGTTTGACAGTGGTTCAGAGTGATACCGACCAAGGCCAGTATAGAAACAGGCCCAAAATAAACAATTTATAGCCCCCTGGGAACTTGCCTGTGGCTGGAACTCTTCCTCTGAGACACTCCTGCCCAAATAGCTCCTCAAGAAGACTCCAGAAAGTTTGTGAGGTGTTAAGTAGTTCCTCCCATTGTCAACTCTAATTCCAATAAATCTCCATCTTTTAACTGTCCAATCAAAATTGCCCCTTTCAGAGATGAACCTGCCAGTAATGATTTTGTAAAGTTAAAGAAACCGGCTGGGCCAGTATTTGTCTTTTCAGCCCTGAATCATTTCACCCAACTGGTAGTTAGGGCCATGAATGAATTTTGTAAAAGCAGGTATCTACCCTAGATATCCTGTTAGGGCAGTTAATTTGTTGTAATAGGGGTCTAATAATCACTGTTTCTAATAGAATAAAACCAGCTTTCTTGCCATAGAAAACAAACATACAAGGGTCAATGTCAAGTACACTGTTTAGCTTGTCTCACAGCATATGAAGTACCTTGTTGTATCCACAAGGCCATCCTATCTTACAAAAGGTTTGTAGATAACATTTTTCTGCCTGTTTGCCTTTCAGGTTCCAGGTTGGGAAGACGTTCAAAGCGGATGATTGAAAGGATGCATGAAACTATTGCCAAACAGCAGAGTGTAGATGACTCCTCCTTGAAACCACCAGCAGGTTTCTATGGCAACCACCCAGACCTGTTTCCACATGGAAAATATGATGGCAATCATATGACTGTGGGTGGCCTTCCCCCAGGGGCACACCATGGTCCAGTGCCCTTGCCTCATATGGCCCGCAGTATGTTCCCTCATCTAGGGATTCCAATGCCTGTTATGGGTGATGGGCCCATGACCCACAACAAATTAATGATGGATCAGTCACTATCAACCTTTATTAAGCAGGAGTTGGATCATGGCAGTAATGATGACGAACGTTCATGTATGGAAATGGCAAATGATATACCATCATCAACTGCCGTTAGTAGTCGTCATCATTCAGTATCAAGTGGTAAAGACATTCATAATTCATCGCCTGATGGTCATAGGCAAGTAAGCTCAAATACTCAGTCTCCAACTATTTCCAGTTTGACTATGCCAAAATTTCCATCAAAGGAGTTCCCATTTGATAGGTCAAGTTTTAAAGGAGGGCAGAGACCTTCGATGCAAAGGGAACCACTAGAATCCAGTAACCACCAGTCAGTAAACACTGGTGATGCACAAAAGCTTGAAGTAGACCTTGGCAATGGAACATGCAAAGACTTACCTGTTGGTGAAATCTCAAAAATGTTGGCCTCTGGGCAATCAGTCATACTTATACCAAGGGACTCTCCTCAAAATTCAGAGCGATCAAAGGATTCGTCCGTGCCATCAAGTCCAAATTTGTCCATGGCAGGTTCCAAGGAGGATGGAGAACGCTGCGAAACAAATCAGGGAGATTCATACAAAGATCATCAGTTTTATTCACGGGAGAATCTTTCTTCAAAACTGGAAAGAGAACTTAGTATGAGAAGTGGCAATTCTCCTCCCTATACCCATATGGATGCTGCCAATAGTCCCTACCTGAACTTTAGTAGAGCTATAGCTGCAGCTCATTTACCTCAAGGCTTACCTCCCCACTCCTCATTCTCTCCTCATCACAGTCACTTGTTTGCCATGCAGCAGGGATGGGGGGCAGCCTTCTCAATGGCTGGAGCTCGTGGTCAGGCACCGCCCTCTATCCTTACTCAGCAGAGCCTAATGATGCCCTCACAGATGCCTGGCAGCTCCTTCATGCCTCAAATGTTGCACACAATAATGAACAAGGAATCCAATGATGAAGAGAACAGTAGAAAGAATGGCTCGCCCAATTCCAACAAAGGTCAGACTAGTAAACGGCCATATCCTAACGATTCACACTCCCCCGAACAAACCAAGAGTAGTAAAAATATCCCTGCCAAATCAGATTTTCCTTCCTATCCAGATTTCTCAATGTTATCACCCTCGATACCATCCCCTCTTGTGAACCTGACGCCGATCCAGTCACCACTCATGGCTGACCTGGCAATGCAATTTGCCAATGGTATGGATGACCGACCGGGGTCTGTGGACTTGGGGCGGGATTCACTTACACCAGAGGGTTTCAATATCAATGAGCCATTTACACCTGAAATGGAAGAGAAGTGTGAGAAATTGGTGAATGCGATAAATAAAGCATACCACGACACATGCTACTACACCTTTAGACGAATCAAAATGTTACGGAAGAAGTATTTCAAGGAATTGGGAGATGATGAAACACTTGAAAAGAGGGTGAGTAAATAACATTTGTTGAATAGTTGAAAAAAATTTGGTTACAAAAAGTTCAGCCTCCTTTGCTACAGCTGTAACGTGGTTTTACTACCTTAGTGTCTACTTTGAAGAAGGGATTAGGCTTGAATTAAGTTTTGACATATGAGAAGCAGGGGTTCTGCTAGAAAGTCAAAAAGGTACGCGGGAGATTTATACTGCTTAACCCTGATTCCGAATTGATGCTGTCCTTGGCCAAAGTTACAAGTGGGTTCAGGGGGACAAAAGCTTGTTTCAAGGCCCCTTGTAAAGTGCAATTAGAATGATTTAAAAGGCTATTTATTTATGAAAGTTTAAACATTGCTGCAAAAGTGTCTTCCTAAGTAAGAAACCAAAATATTAACAGTTTAGTATAGTGTTATAGAAATGAATAGGGTGGGAATTTCCCCCCCCCCTTCTTCTGGAAAGGGGGATTTCCCCAGGAGGTCAAATCTCCTCCTTCCCCCCCCCCCTCCCTGATGGAAACCCTGATTAGAAGGTTACTTCATTCTGGTGAAGTTTGCATTCATATCAAATTTTTAGTTCTCATGAAATACCAGCAGAACCATACATGGAAAATTAATGAAAATGTCACCAGACTTACCTAAATTTTTTTCCTCTTTTATATTTTTTAAAAAAATTTTGCCTAAACCTTTGCTTTATAGCTATTGGTCTGGATACCAAAAAAGTATGGAACAAAAAACAGGATTTATATACAGAAAACTCAAGGCCTACTCACAGCATGCTCAGTGATTGATGCTTGAACATGCATATTACCATTCCTTGGTATGAGGCAGCAGAGATTGACTTGGGAAAATTTTATAACTGAAGTTTGTGTTAATGGGGAACAAGTTGCAAGAGGATTGCAGTCAGGTCCTTTGAAGAGGGGTGGGATTGAACTTGACAATAATTATAGAGATTGATGGGAAGCACAAAGGAGGAAAAGAAAGCATTTTGAATGCATCCTTGGTATTGTTGAATAATAACTTATCCAAACAAATAACTACTGAGATTATGTAGTTTCACTACCAATTGTAAATTACAACAAGGTCTTTTATCATGTATCTTGACCAAGAACATCAACAGCTTCTCAGAGTGGGGGGACATGACCTTGACCAGACCTGTTTCAAGCCCAAGTTACAAAACTATACAAATGAGGGGTCCGGTGCTCGCTTCTGGTCCCTGGAAAATTTGGAGGTCTGATGATCTATGGTGTAAACTCAGGCATTTTCCCAAAATTTTAGTACATTAAAATGGTTATTTCCACCATTTTAAGTTTGATTTGATTGAATGAGCTATATTGCAAGCTATAGCTATATACATTTGCCTACTATTTTTGTCAAAGTTCTAGAACAAAGTAAGGGAACATGCCCTTCCACTTTCAAAAGTGGGTGAACATGTCATCCATCCCCACCCTGTTGATATCCATGAACATGATTTAAATACAGGTTAAAGGAATGCCTTTAAAATTCAAAAATGCATTTATATTGAGTGCTTGAAACTTAGATATTCCATGTTTATATTAGAAACAGGCCACCAGACTTACTACTACTGTTAGTTGCAGAGGTCTACAGGGGTAATAACAGGAGTCATGGTACACCCTAGGCTTCCAGTGTCCCATATAACATGCCCTTTAAGAGTACCTTGTGGATGGGGAGGCAAATGCAAACGCGTCAATGAAAAAAATCTATAACGATGTGAGAAACTGGAGTGATTATAAATCCAACATGAAGAAAAATAATTGATCACTACTCTAGTTGAAACCTTTAAGAAATAAACATTTTATTTAGTGTTTTCACCTGGTAGGAAATTTGTACCCGGGTTCCCAACCGTATTTTTTGCAACATCTGACTTCAGCCTGCAATGTTTACTGTACGATTCATGATTCATCCAATCGGTCCCTCATCTCTTCTCTGATTGGATCAATCTTATAAAAACTAGGCTAGACATCACAACCCTTTACTAAATTACTTCGTTTGTGCCATTGGTTCTTAATATCGTGAGTTTGAAAATCAGACGAAAATATGTCAATCAAACACATTTTAAACAAGTTCTTGGGCCTATCATTTTCTACTGTGGCTTTGTGTCCAAAAAAAATTACCTTAGTTTGTCACTGCAACTTCTGCACAGTAAAGTACCTCAACCATGTCTTCAAATTTCTCAGAAACTGCTTTCCTGTTACTCTTTAAAAAAATCTACTACCTACTGTTGCACACTGTTCCTTCATGGTAATGGCAGTAAAAATCTTTCTGATTCATCTCCTGGGCCAAGATTTCACCCGTACAGTACCTGTAACTATGTACATCATGATATGGCAGACACTGTTCAAGTCGTTTAATATATCGCACACGAATGTTCGTTCGTTGCATGGGGGTGCTCTGTTCGATATACTATGCTCAAGCACTGCACGTGACTTCGGCATGCTCCACTTTAGCAAATGGGGTTTACAAAAAAATGAGGAATATATTTTGCTTTTTTTTTGCCATATGTTTGAAAACTTTGGACGCAAAAATTTTGCAAATAGTTTGAATAGCAATGAAAAATTATGAACAACATAAAGATAGGAATCCTTTTAGTATTTAAGCAAGTAATAGGATAGAAGTAACAGGATAGATTTTTTCCGTGCACACGGCATAAGATACCCCCTTGAAATAATGTGTACCATGCTACCGTGATAAAGTGAATTTTGTTTACAAAAAAATGTGTCTCTACCAAAAATACGAAGTTTTAGCGATTGATTTGAGACAAAATAATATTATTGTGGTTAGAATATGTGCATAGCTTATGTAGACATGACTGTATTACCAAAATTTACTTCTTTAGATAATGGAAGCATGTTATCTTAATTTAAGTGATAGGTATAGATCTAGTAACATAAAAGTCAAGCCAAAGGTGAATAGTCATGGTAACCCTGTCACCAGGCTATATGCTGTGTTTGGTCTTTTTATAGTCAAGGTGTGAAAAGACCAAATGAAGCGACGATATAGGGTTACCTTGACTAAAAGGTTTACTTCACTGTGGTAAGTGTGTACTTGAGGACGTACACACGCCATTGCTAGTCTAAAGTTTCATTGTACACAATGCATTATGTCGAAAGCTACATCTAGAGGTGGTAGCTCCATGCTGCAATGGACCTATGTCGTTTGCACGGTAGTGTCATTGACTGCGTTATGCAATTGATGAGTGCATAAGAAATACAGGCTATGGTGAATCTACAAGCTAACATTTAACCTTGACCCTCATGTAAAACTTTGGTGAAACAGCACAGGACTATTGTTATTGCAAATGTTCTTCAATCCTAAGGAAATATATGGAAATAAAAAGATTACACCCAAGCCTTGCAAAGTCAGAAGTGTGCAGTGGCATATTTTGGGGGAAGCCACTGGGCCAGCCCTCCCTCCCTCCCCTTATGCCAATTTTTTTTTAGTACCTAACATTTGTAAATATTTGAACACAAATTTTACTTCCAAGGTAGCATATGTGGTACCAGATTGCATGTAAGGACACCCCTCCCCTTAAACCACTCTCCCCGCTGGCAATCACACAATACTTCATTTCCCCCCCCCCCCCTATTTTTAACAGGGACACACGATAACTCCCAACTTGATAGGGCAGTAGTGTATGATCCGTGTCTTCAGTATTTGAAAGAAATTAGGTGGGGTTAGCATATGGGTTCAGTTCTTCCATTAAACAATATTTTAGAACATAAAAATCATTATTCCATCAACTATCATGTTTTACCCTGACTGACATGGAGGGGAACACCTGTTAAGCTATAAATATTGTAAGTGGAGTCTATATTAAGTAGGTCATGCTGGAAAGGTTATCATCATAAGATCCCATGCTCATAACTTGAAACCTTACTGGAAAGGTGTACAATAAATCCAAGTTTAATGTTGTTACCATGGCAATGCGATCAATTTCTCAAGAAGTTTCACACATTCTATTGAAATGGGTATTATTTTCACAGACTGAGGGAGGCTGGCAGCTTAATATTCCTAACATAATGTCATTTTTCCCTTTTCTTAGCAATGTTTGAAAGCGAGATGACAGCAGAAGTCCTGCTTCCTTCTCCTTTCATTTTATCACAGCCCATGAGTAATCAACAAAGAAATGCAGGGATGACTTCTGACTTTTATTTCAGACATTTTCTAGCATTAACTGGATGTTGTGCAATGTTGTGAAACAACAATATGTCTTTTAGATAATTATGACTGTCTTTCCTCAATCCTTGCCTTCCCTTCTATCTTCTCATTCAGCTATAAACACAGTTTTCCTACAAAATTCACTTGATGGAGTACTGCCCTCTTAGCCTACAGAATTTTGTATTTGGACAAGTAGTACAATAAATGTTCTTCCTGGCACATGCTGCTTGCCTCATCTTAAAACTGTTCATCTGGTTCCCTGAGATAAAATCTGTTATTAAACATCCATTCCATAACCCTATAGCCTTTCAGCACAGCTTAACTGTTCCTTTGGCTCTCATTACAAAGGCATTTGTTTTAATGCACAGCCCATTAATGGAGCATCCGCATCTCTCCATTTTGCACTTCATTTTATAATTTCCTAGGTTACAAGAATGTGTTCAATTTATTCGTGCCGGTAGCATAAGGGGCTCCCATATCATTTGTCTTTTCATCCCTGATGTGGTTGCTGTGATCATTTTAGCATGCTACACAGCAGTGGTTTTGAGTTTGCTAACAAAACACCACTTTGCCCTACATTTCAAAGCACCAAGTGATCACTTCCTTGTGTAAACTGCTTCAAAGTGAAGGCCATATTGACGTAGAGGGCGCTATTTTGTAATCCATGAACTACAAATTTTTTTGGAATTGAGTGAGTGGTGGTTGTAAGGTGACTAAACGTGGTGGTGCTGTTCCATTATTAATTGTGAATGAAGGACAACAAATCATGAAGCCACAAGAGCAATGGAACCCATAGTTGTTTGGAACCATGCTTTTGGGATACTACCCTGAAATGCTAAGATATTGTTTTGAAATATTTTGTCCTTTCTTTGATGGGGATAGATAGTAGCAATATTTTAGCACTATTCCTGCATCGCATAACCAAATAAGATAAAGCTAGTGGAAAAATGTTAGTCAATGCTCTGCAACTTTTCTTTCTCAATTTAACCAGTCTCTTTGGTTTTCCCATAGCTGCAATCTCGGTACAGCCATGACTGTTCCAAGTGTACCCCTCCTGCAGGGTTCCCCACTTCAGAGGAACCTCCAAGGGAGCTAGACCCTAAGGACGGACCAATCACCAGCCTTAAGATGTGGAACTTCTTCTCAAGCAAGTTTACTAGCCAGATCACACGCATTGTGGCTTTCAGCAAACTTATCCCGAATTTCAAGAAGATGGACCAAGAAGACCAAATAACACTCATCAAGAGTGGTATTTTTGAGGTTCTCACCATCCGTTTCTCCACTGTAGTGGACATCAAGACAAACTTGGTCCATTGGTGGACCACTGGCGACTCATTTACCTTAGAGGATTCCCACAAAATGCCCTTAGGAAACCTCTTTGACCTGCTCTTCAACTTTGCACATCGAGTCAACAAAATGCTGCTGGATGACAGTGAATATGGTCTTCTCTCTGCTCTTGTCATAATGTCCCCAGGTAAGTGGTGGGAGCTTGATGTCACCACTGTTGAATGTCATCCTCTAATGGTACACTCACTGTTGAATGTCATCCTCTAATGGTACACTCACTGTTGAATGTCATCCTCTAATGGTACACTCACTGTGAAGAACATTTAGCGTGAGTTTGCTTTTACTTTCAGGTTGTGCAGAGAATGGAAGAAGGTATAATTTAAGTACGGGAAGGAGTACTATAATATCGGTATTTGTACTAGTAATCTCCCCACCCCCCTTTCCGCAAAACACACACGTGTGTAGGTTGTTTTTACATACAAACTGCTTCTTTAAGCGTAACTTTAGCAATGGACAGTCTGTCGATGAAACTTCTGAGGACTTGAAAAATCTATTGAATTTCCTTCTGATGACCTGAAATCCAATGTTTATGTCCTCAGTCTAAATGCCAAACAAACTCACACCCACATGCACATGTATACAAAGTGCACATGAAATAAAAAAGGACACAAATGAAACAAAATGAAAGTACCATCAAACATCCCATAAAAATAGTATCAAGGAGCATGAACAGATAATTTTCACATGGACAATTACTTCCACTCAGATGACTTTCCCTAGACAGTTGTTTCCCCTAGACAACTCCCGCATGGGAGAGTATGTATTTGCCATATTGAATACAAGAATCCTATTGTTGTCGTAGGCAAAAGGTCATTTGAGTTCTTCAGAGGTTAGGTTCTTAAAAGCTTGTAGACATGATATCTCAAGGTAGGAATCAGAGCTATTACTCATACTTGGTGAGTGGTAGCATCACACCTGTCCAGAACATGTTTATTGAATGAGCGACTTTCATTTTCATGAAAGCTAAAGTAGATTTAGTTCAGTGTCATCTCAGTTCAGAAGAGGAGCCGTGTTATTGTCTGGGTAAAGGGAGGGGGCAAGACATGCCAGATGGGTTTGCAAAAAGATTTCAAAAAACTGAAATAGAAAATTGTAATGGGATGGCATTAATGGACTTGTTAATTCAATATATCATTACTGGCACTGTTCCAACACAATACTAGTATACCCTGCTGTTGTAAAATGTAACATTACCTCTGTTTTTCCAAGAACTTTAAATATGATAAAAGTGCTTTCAAGTAAAGGAGGTTTCTTCATCAACAAAGACAGCATGATTTGTATTTACACTTGAGAAAGTACTTTCATGTTAACTTAAAAAATGTAAGAAATAGTTTGTAGCTAGCACAGCCATGTTGTGCCACATTGAAAATGTTAGCTGCAAGTAGTTATTTCATTTACGGATAGTGATTGCTCAGTATTGTTCTTGAATTCATTTATTGATATTGATCTATATTGACATAATGTACTCTAGTATTAATGGAACCCCACAGCCTAGATTGTAGGGATTGCTTCGCCAATGCGCATAACAGGCAGGACGAATAAATTCAACATCAAACATCACTTTTGGCACAGTGCAATGCATGTGTATGATTGCAAATAGCTACACTTTAAAATTAATGACATCCTTCTGTAACATACAAAATTTAGGAAGCTTTGCAGTCAATAATGTACACCTTTTCTGTACAGACAAGACAATTTTAAGCAATTCTGCATGTAGTCATGGTTTTTATGTGATATTAGGGAAGTAAAATATTCAATAGAGTCAGTAAGTCCACTCGAAAGAGATTATGGGCGAGTCAAGTGACAAGAATAAGGGCCTTGTTTCAACATGTAAAATGAATCTCAGACTGTTTTACCTTTCCTTAAGTCTACCATAAAAGAAGGACAAAAAATTCATTACTGAAGCATTCTTGAAAATTTGGAAAAAAAAAGCCATTGCATTTTAGAAAATTTGTGACTATACCTGTATACAGTATCAGGAATTCCATTCTTTAATTGTGGAAACATCTTATTGAGTAAGCCTTGTTGATGCTCGAACATAATTCGAACAGTAAACTGAGGTTGGCCACAGAATTAATGCACATTATAAAGGTGATTCAATGGATTTGTTTTTCAATATCAGCATATCTAGATGTAGATGTAGATTTCCAGTCATCAAAGATATCCTTGTGGTTCAAGTCAGTTGATAGCCTTGTTTTCACAAGGAAATATGCCACAGTGTGGTAGGTCCTTGCACGGCTGTCACAACATGAAGTCACTGTAGCAGGGGTGCAAATCCCTGTTTGAGGTTGGGGAGGGGGGGCCAAAATGCAGAGCTGCCAACTGTTCCGATTTAGGTGGAACAGTTCCGCTTTTTTCGGCTCAGATTTGCCATGTTCCGATTT
>WURT03079398.1:0-13123 GCA_009936505.3 Holothuria glaberrima | reverse complement strand
TTGCTATAACCTGTTGGTTTAATTTGCTATGGCAACGACATCAAGGAAAAGAACAAAAGGAAAGCGATTTGCTGCTGCCTGTGCCTTTTCTGTTTCAAATGAAGACTTTCATAATTCACCTGAGGTTGATGACAGTAGATCGCATGAAGATTCTGAGGGAGGAAATGAAAGGGAGAAGCTTATCCTTTACAATAAAATACCAGCAAAGCTGAAAAAGACAATCTCATTCTTTAACCTAAGTCTGCCAGGTCTGAGACGCAGAAGAGACAAAATTAAAATATGTGAGCATTGCATTGGGAAGTTACAAAATTTAGCTCAATCTCTGCCCATTGAAGATGTCTCCACAGACCACAGCTATGCTGAAAACATGTCTACGGATGGCTCAAGCTTTTCAGAATGTGTTTCATCTTCTTCTAGTCTTGTAGATTCTGACCCTGAAAGTGATGCTGACAACATTGGTTTACCGCTAATGACAAGTACGCCAACTTTTAAGCACCAACCAAGTACTAGCAAGAGGCAGAAAACCTCAGCTGATAGGGATCCTATTTCACATTCAAGTGGTTGTAATGACGGTTTGTGTGGAGCGTTTATAATTGAACAGTTAAAGGCCTTGCCAGATAATGAATTGTCCAAAGTAGCAAGATTTCTTGGTGAAAGTCAAGCTGAGAAGGTAAAGAAGGACAGTTTTTCAATGTCCCAAAACTATCGGGATATTGACTTTCTGACTAATTTGAACACAAAGGAATGGCTGTCTGAAAGAAATCCAGTTGTTGTTAACTTTGTGGAAGGCATATCTGGCTATAGGCCCACAGCACCTCTAAAGAAGAAACAGTTGTATTCAATTGCTAAAAGTGTTGAACAGGTGTACAACTCTCAGCCATCAAAACACATTCTGCCCCTTAGCTTTTCAGAAAATGCAGTCTCACATTCAGTTGTGAACAGTAAAATAACAGCAAATATCAATGGTTTGTCTTCACCTGGTGGATCATACTGGACAATTAAAAACTGGATGGAATCCCAAGCATCTCACCCCTTACCCCCACCAACAGGAGACTGCATATGTGCCTTCGACAATGATTAGGTGATAGGAAAACCTTACCATGTCAAAGCAAACAACAAGGTCAGGACAAGTGTTGTTACTAGTGTATGTATGGCAGAGGTTGATCCTCATGGTACACTGCAGAAGAACTTTAAACTTAAACCGGTAACATGGTATGATTCACCCTTTGATCCTGCTGAAATACTGGAATATGACAGTCCTAGCAACAGGAAACTCAGTGATTTACATTATACAGAAATGTATAAATCACTTCAACATCACATTAAAGAAGTCCATCAACAGGCGGTTAAAAATGAAAGCGAGTCATTGTCTGATGAGATTGACAAAGTAATTGCTGCACAAAAGTCTGCCAGAGAATGGAAAGTTTGTTCTTCTTGTCAACACCATAACCCCAGAACCAAGAGACTATGTGAGACATGCAGAACACCTTTAAGTGCTGCAACAAATAGTAAAGCAATGGAAGAGCAAGTCCAGCAACCCCCTCCTAAGAAACCACTAAAGGAGACTTTTACAGAAGTGAGCCTTTCACAGGACAGTGAAGTAGAGGAAAGTGCAGAGAGTTCTACTGGCAGACGAATACGTGTAGCTCCAAGGGATCCAATATTTGTGAATCCAAATTCATTCGAAACTGTTAAGGAGGTGTTTCTTGCTGTTGGTAAAGACTTTCAAATCATCAAATACCTTGATCCTGAAACACCTGCTCAACTTGGAAGGGAGTGGCTTCTTGTAATTTGTGACGGTTTGCCTTACACTCTTGCACAGAAAGTCATTGAAGACACTTTCCGTTGCCAGGACTGCCAGTCTGTCATATTTAAGAAGGAACTTTTTGAGGACCACTGCCATGTTCAGCACAATATTCCAGATGATAAAATTGTGTATACCTTAGAGTTTGATTGAGTACACTTGAGAATAGGCTACGGTCATTATGAGATGAACATGCTACGTTCGTTTATTGAACTCAACTGGGAAGTGATGGTGAAAGACATTGCATTTTGCATGGGATTTCGTAGTGAAAATGCTCAACGATATGCAAAGAAGGGCAGTGACCATCACAAGAGTTGGGAACTGTTATGTATCTTGTATGAAGGTTCACTTCAAGAGTTACTAGTTCCTTATGTAAGGTATTGCATAGAATCTGAAAGGGAACCAACACCAGTGGGATATTTGCAGTGGGCAGAAAATACAAAAAATCCAAAGTATCAGTACATGCAGGAGCAGGTTTTGACATATATGCAAAGTATTTTGAATTTTAGAAAAGGTGTGAGGAACAATGATAAGGACTTGATTATGGTTGGTAAATTCAAACATGCACCAATCTTTCATGGACGCAGCCATATCAAGTACCAACAGATAGAATTAATTGAAGCCAAAAACGATTTGACCATGCCTGCTGAATTAAAGGAATTCGTTCAAAAACACCAGTCCATATCTCAAAGTGGCCAAGATGGGCGAGGTGAGGACATGGATTTCCAGCTGGAAAATATCAACAAACAGAGCAAAGTATGGACACCAAAGGGAGTGCCATCTGAGGCTGACTGGTTACGAACTTTCAGAAACCTGGAGAAATTGGACAAGGTAAGACAGGTTTTTCCAAATTAAGGAATAGGTGTGCTGTAGGCTAAACTATGCAGTACACAGGGTTCCCACACAGTAGGGAGTAGTTTGGAACTTTTGTACTGTACAGATACTGTATGATCTTGAAAATTTTGTAATTTTGGGTGTTTGGTGTGAGAAAATACAGTAGGTTAAATACTGTAGCTTTATGGTCTGTAAAACTGAAAACTCTACACTTATTGTAGTAAGGTACAGTAGTTGAGATCCTGACATCGCAAAGTAAGTACTGAACACTTGTCCAAGGTTGCTCTGAAATTCTGAAGGGGTCCTGGACCCCCACAGTTGCTTTCAGACTCTACAGTAGCAGTGCAAAAAGACCTACAGTACAGACCTGTATTGTCAGGAGCAAGTAACAGGATCAGTATTGTACTGACATACTATATGTACAGTACAGTACTGGAATAATGCAGTATACTGTAGTGGATGTATACAGTATTTCAGACCAGACCAGTCATTTTAATATGGGTACAGTATACTGAACCGTATGCCCATGGCCAGAATTCTCAGCCAAGGAGCAAATCATGAAATTAGGATAAAGGCAGGGGGAGAACACCCATGGAACATGTTCATTACTATGTACAGTACTGTATGTGGTTAACAGATACAAGGCATGAAAATCTTTAGAGGGAAATACAGTATTGTTATGGGTGGGGCTCACCTCCCCAATCCCACCGCCTCAAACCTGTGTTTAATACATGGCCTCACATAAGAAATAGTACTTTTTGTGCAGTAATAATCTAATGATGCTACAGAACTGTACCTGTAAATGGTTAATAAAATTACCAATACCCTCAGTATGTGTAATGTAATATAAGTACAGTATAGCGTCTTTTTCTACACCTTAACAGATACAGTTGTAACAGTCCTGATTAACACATGCAGTGCTATTAATTGACTAATTTTCCATTTTATCTTTCAGATGCGGTTTGAGACATTGAAGAGGATGGGGTGTGATGACCCAAAAGGTGTAGTTGGCACTTCACGACACACTCCGCAGAGTGCAGAAGTTATGGCATGGAGGGTAGCTTTAAGGGAAAACAAATACCTTGAAAACCCCATGGAGGATTCAGTTATGACATCAGTGAGTGGCAGGGAACTAGATGATCAACTGGTCAATTTTACAGAAACTGCCTGGTCCAGGAGGCGTTACCTGTACTCAGTCTTTTTTGAAGGGGCAGATAGCAACAATATTCCTGACCCCATTTTTGTCGTGCCCGAGGAGAGAGATAACTACCATGACATCAAAAATCAGACTAAAGAAGTAATTGCTGCAAGAATTAAAGGACTAATAGCGCAACTCCAGGATGTAAATGTCAGGTTTGACTTTCTAGAATTATGGACAGCTGTTGAAAAAAAGAGGAAAGAAGACTACTTGCTCTTCCATCAACAGGTAAAGGAGGCAGTAGATGCTGACAGTTGTGATGTGGGTGTGACTGATAATGATACACTTGTCCAAGAATGATGCTTCCAGCAGTAAAATTGGAACAGTGTATGTTGTTTGTTTGAAAGATTTTTATTGCACAAAAGTTTATAACCATCATACACTAGTAATTAAGGTACAGTATATACCATAGGCCATAGAGGATACAGCACTTGGTCACTTTTACAGAGTTTTTAAGCCTTTCAGTTCAAGTTATTGGTGACTTATACCGGCTGCCCACTTAGCGACCAAAGGCTTGCGAGCTCTTACAATTCCTTGCGAGCTCTTGCGACCTCGAGAAGATTGCTAAGTAAAATATAGGGAGAAAATTAACGATCTTCTTGAAGTCGCAGGAGCTCGCAAGGAATCGCAAGACCTCGCAAGCCGTTGGTCGCTTAGTGGGCAGCCGGCTTTACTGTAAAAGGGAGTCATAGATTTGGTGTCTGACATTACATTGTTATATATATTTCACTTTAAATTGTCAATACAGTACATACTGTAAAAGTGTTGAATTAGTGGAAAATTGATCCTCTCATGAGCTACAGTACAGTGTAAAATGATGCCTTACATACTGTACCTGTGCTCTAAAATTAAAAAAAAAAATATACATAGTACTGCAGCCCTACACAACTATAGTTACAGTATAATATTATGTCCAAAAACTGACTTTTTTCTCTCATGGGATTTGGACAACCAAGACATGACAGCTACAAAGTAGAAAGCATTTTGCTTTTTGAAAATGAAATGTTTCATACCACAAAGGATAGGAGAGAAGCAAGATAAAGTACATTTTTAGGAAGCACTGGCCGTAGTACTTTGAAATGTACAGGTATGGAGCTCAACTACAGTTCTGTAATTCTGTGTGTACAACACGAATAGCACTGTGATCAAAGTACTGTACAGATCCCCCCTCCCCCCATAACACATTGTTTAAATTTTGGTGTCCATTTGAAAGCGAATTTTTATCATTTAAGGGAAATTTAATCGGGAATATTCAAGAGGTATTCTGATGTACAGTACAGTTTATCCATGGTACTACAGTATATGGTCACTGCCAAGAACGTCTTACAGTAGTGTACCTGTATGGTTACTTTGTCAAATCCCAACAGTTGTGCACAGTTAAGTTTGGCGTACTGTAGTTTTGGGGACACTGTGGGACGTGAAAAGGTAATTTTTACTGTTTAAAAGTATACTTTCCAAGTACAACACAATGTCCTCATTGAAACTGCATTTCCATTCTATAGAATATCAACATGCAAACCATCGTCAACACTGCAAACCCCTTTTCAGGTTAAGTGCAGCAAGTGATGTTTTCAATATCTGTATGTGGAAAATTTGTGTTTGGTGTCCCAATACCTGGTTACAGTTGGAAAAACTGAATCCTGCTGTATTTTGGCCAAGAACCTTGCCCTGAATATTTTTTCCAAACTGTTGACATGATTTGCCAATTTTCAGTTCCTGTACATAGTCTGGAAATTAACATTTGTTTACCTTTTATTTCTGACACTGGAAATTGTACCTAAATGTGAATTGATTATCCACATATTTAAAGAATCACCCTTATACTAAAGTACTGTACCACCACCTCCCTGCATAGAGTTCATTTTGAATTAATGGAAGAATTTGCAGTGCAATTTTTTTTTTTACCTCTCATTTGTCAGAGAAAATACAAGTATGTAAGTTGAGAACGTTATTCCCTGAATGAGATGGGGAGGGAGTGAGGAGCTGGAGAAATTCAAAAGAAATAAGGTTTAACAGGTTTAGGTAGTTTGCTGTCAATTTTTCTACATTATGCTACTGTACAGTAGGAGTGTTAATTGACCCTTCAAGTTTAGTCCTAGAATTCTCAGTGCATTACTGTATAAGTAATAGTGTGTTGAAGCCTTCAGTTTGGAGTGAGGTTGCCCTTACTGTACAGTACCTCACTGCATATTGGTAATGTAGCCACACAATTTGTGTTAATGGCACAGTACAGCATGTCCTTTCAGGCTAGTAACCTTCCACTTTTGTACATTTTGATGGTACAGTAAATTTTCCTTTCATTTTGCCATTTGGTTGGTAAACAGCACGTGAGTGAGAATTAACCGTATCTTTGCTTGAGACTGTACTTTCATTCAAAAGTAAAGGGCAGATATTCTGATTGTAGTCAGACTGATCCAGATCCCCCAAGTACTGTAAGTTACTTTCAGTACCGCACCGAACCACTGCCAGCTCCACTTTATGCAGACAGAAACCTTGATATTTGCTTATGAGGATATCCTGGTGAGCATTCAAGGGCCTAATGTGTGTTAATCAAAAACTCTGTATACTGTATGTGCTATGTAGCATGAGCTACAGTACTAAGCATCTTTTGAATTTCCTGATTCTAATGTCAATCAAAGAGCAGTCGCCAACCTTATGAGAGTTTGGTACAGGTATCCCACAACTAAAAATGTACTGTACTTGGGGTGATGAGTGTCTGTCTTTTAACAATTTCAAAGTAAATATTTGTTTTGCTATTGTACAGTGTATAAATAGTCATATTTTTTCTTTTGCAATTCAATAGCGTAAATAATTGAGCTTATAAAATGTGAGGTGCTTGTTCTGTTTTCAGAGTATGTAGAATTTGTCATCCATGCAGTGTTTGAATCTGGTTGTAAGGTACAGTACTGTATCATGACAGTGGAAACTGAAAAGGGCATATGATTTTAGAGACACACTGGGTTTCCAGAATTTGCACATTCATCATCATTATCATCATCATCATTATTTTTGTTACTTTTACTGTACTAATAATTAGTGTTGAAATGGTTACTACAACATTTACCCCTAGTTGCTGCATGGTTTACAGTATCTTGGTGTTATCATATGGTTGGCAGGCACATATCCAGTTGGGATCGGGGCACACTATTATTGTGCTCTAGTTTTTGCTGTCCAGATAAGATTTGCTGAAGGGCTTTTACACTGGCAATATTTACTACCCCCACCCACTTGTTCCTTTCCCCTCTTGTATGTTTGGATAGTGTTAGATCCTCTTCAAATACTTTACTGGTCCATAAAAAAGTGACCTTTGTGCCTGATTTTTGGGATAACCATTGGTTGATCAATATGACAATGCAATTCTCAATTGTTTCAACTTTAATTTGGCAGCAAAGCATTACAGTACAGACCTGGACATCAAGAGTTCAACAATAATTAATAGAGAAGTGCATAAAATCCAAACATGTCAGATATCTGACTTGCTGAGAGGAAATATGTGTGTGCCTAAAGTTTTTACAGCTACTAAGCTTTTTATATTTTTAGCGTGGTTGATAAACTGCATGCTACCAATTTTTATTATTTCCTTGTGTAAAAAAGCATCATTTTTGCTGAGCTGTTTTGCAATTTTTTTAAAAATGAGTAAAGAAAAAGCAGGCTTAGATGAAGAGATGTAGGGTATGGTGTCTTCCCTTCTTGAAACAGCTCTCCCATGACATGGTGAGAAAGTGAAGGCATGTACCTTACAATGTGAAGGGTGTAATTTTTAACAGTTGTTTAGTAGCTCTTTTGACCACTTTAAATGAAAGAAGTTTACACTTTTGTATTGGGTTGATCATAGTTTTCAGTATACGAGGGGATACATGTTACATGTGTTATGTATCAGTGTTGGTATGATTTGATTTAAATATGCTGACTACATTCACCTGTTATTACTTGATTTGTATTTCCGTAAAGAAATACATTTTTGTATGTCTGACTATAAGTTCTAATATTTCATCTTGAGAAAATAAAGGTGCCACTTTTATTGTGCTCAATAACATGTAATTTTGCATTAAAGTATTTTAATTGGTATACTCATATTATTTCAGTGTTCTGTGGAGTATCATGGAAAGTGGAACATCTGTTGAATCTTTCTTTCCTGATAATTTCATAAGAAAATTTTTGTTTTCACATTTTCAGCATTTTAATATTAAATTTCAGTTTCCTTTCTGATTGACATGGATGCATAGATTTGGGATTAGGCCTTTAATGAAAAGGAAGCCAGATCAGCAGACTGAATCACCACCAAAGTGGCAGTCTGTTTAAATGCTCTTTGTTTACAGTTGTAGTCAGTGGGTGGCCACCAGTTGTGGATCCTTTAATGTGATTATCAGTCTGAACTGGTAGTGAGTCCACAACATCACATACTGAGTGTACAATTTTCAGTCTGTCAACATAGCACTGTATGGCAGTATATGCAGCTCAGCTATTAGGGGTATTGTGTAGAAAGGGGCCGTGTTCACTGGGTCAAATGTTCACTAGAGGATAGATTTACCCAAACCTTAATCGTTCCCGAGGCTAAGCCTTTTCCTAAATGCATTCTGTATATAAGTTTAACTCCATGCCTACCTCTAACCTGAAGTAGATACTTGGTCAAGTGAATCTTTGGTCCATTAAACATTCGATCTGCTTGACCTTCAATCAGGTGGGTAGGACTATCCCACTTGTGAAACATTTCATGATAACTGCTTACTATACTTGGTTTATATACTTTGGTCCACATCTGTGGTGAATCCAGGATTTTACCAAAAGGGGAGGGGGGCTTTATTCTGTGGGAGTTAAGTTCATATCTACAAGTATCAAATGTACAAGTTAAACCCCAATGGGGACTGTGGTGTACACCACTAACATGCCATATAGGGGGTGAGGGGGGGGCATGCAGGTAGGAATTTTCTGTATTCAGTCCCCTTCTGCACCAAATTCTAAGTTGGCTGGATGGCCCCAAAGGAGGCTGCGATAAAAGGTTTGTGTGTGTATACTAGTTGTGATTGATAGATGCCAGAAAATACCATTTAACAGTGTCATATTTAAATTTCTCCTTTCAATGTGGGGAAAATTTAAATGACACTAGCTGTTATGTAAATTGTAGGGGGAAATTTAAATTTAAACCTTTTAGTGCAGCCTCCTTTGGAGCCATCCAGCAATTTGAAGCACATGAAAAGGGGACTGAAACAAGGAAATACCTACCTGCATGCCCCCCTCCCCCATTATGGCATATTAGTGTAAATTAAGTGAATTCAGTATGCATCAGTCCCCGGCACACTAGCTGGCCCTTGCAAAACAAATTTTGTAGACTGTGAAACTGCTACTTTGTAAAGTAATACATGTTTACATGAGGAGCAGTTTCACTACACCCATTCCTTTGCATTGTAAATTGTTTAAAGTAGAGACTCCCATATATAGTCTAACAGCCCATTAGCCCCGATGACATTTGGATCAAAGCTAAGCAGGACAAATGAGCTGTAATGTCCTTACTTCATTTAGAACTAGTATGGGACTGCATGAGTATATGAAGTATGCTGTGTTTAAAACTTCATGCTGCTATTACTACAGTGTTTTTATTGTGTTGTTTTAAGTCTAATTATTTGGCCCAAAATTTGCAGTGGCATTATGTAGCTGTGATCTCTTATAATAAACGACAACAGAAAATTTTTAATCCTCTTGGTTTTACTGCCGTCATTGAGTGCAAAATGGTAGTTCATATATCTTCACTAGAACCCATGTGTAGATGCATATATATTCTCCAGCATACCAAGTTGAAAGGTTATGGTGTACCATATATTACTCAGGTGACTTCTTTATAAGCTGTAGGGTACAGGCCACTTTGCACTTATTGAGAACTGCATGTTGAATTGACTGTGGGTAAGCCACAGATAAACAGCTAAGGATTTCCATCTTTTAGTGCCAGCTCACAAATATTTGAAATGTGTAGGTCAGATGGGCACATGCAATGAGCCACACTGTTTTTTCAAAGGGACTGTCACATCAACCCAAACATTTAGAAACACCCTTGTCTCTAAATACAGTTGTTGTGTGCAATTTGATTAACATTATTAAATTCAAACAATAGATTCACTCTGATTGGTCAATTAGTTAGATGAGGTTTTACGGCCCAGTTTCTAACCAATTGGTATAAAGTCGGACGGCCACTGCCTTTTTTCCAGTTGTGGCTCACTGGCTTGTTTTCCCTACTCCATTGCTGATGCTGAGCACCAAGCACAATGGCAGTAGGTTCCATTTTTAAAGTCTTCGGTATGATGGTGTGTACAGTCAAATGTGTTCCCCAACAAGTTCACACCCAGTAGTGTTTGGATAAAATCTTGGGCAATTTAAACTCTGTGCAGGCTACTCGAGCTTTGTCTGTGTGGGACTTTGTCCAATGACAACTCCCTGGTCTGCGATGTCTAGACAGGTGTTTTTACTTTAGAGCAGGGGTTAATAGTAGGTTGACTCAGTAGGGAAAATTTTACTGCCTAAGTTAACATTTGGCCAAAAAACAAGATCAAATGATACTCAAGGAAAACATTTGACACAAATCTTGAAAGTAAATGGTGTTCATTGGCTTTTTTTCCCTTAGCCTTATACTCACAAAACATAAGAAAGTACTGTATTGAAATTAGTGAATACTGCCTATGAGTGTAGCTATGAAATACTATGTTATACTGTTGGCAAGTTGACGAAATTCAGTTTGTATACCCCTGACTGTAAGTTACATCAAATGCTACCTTTTGACAGGTTGACAGGTCAACCCATAACTAAACCTGAAGGTTAGGTTAGGACAAGCCTGTATTTACTCTTACACGACTACATCACCTATGGTATAGTTGTGAAGATAACATGGAAATGGTTGGTATGGACCATTTTACACTTCTAAAAAGGCCTGTTAAAATTTTTGGAGATGACTTTGCACACAAAAGTACAAAAACTGCATGCAGAAGACACAAAATACTGCAGAGTACCAGTGCTGTGGCAGAGTCGATAAAGGCAGTGGCATTTGAAGCGATGAAGCTTGGCAACCGGGAGATGCAGTGTTCGATCCCTGGCTGGGTCAAAGTAAGGTGGGTTTTTCTTCATCCAACAGTATTCTGTTTCCCCATTTGAACTAAATCTAAATTGTTGAGTAGGTTAGCCACCCGACATGAAGTTATAATTCATAAGCCATATAGGCTTCTTCCAAATTTGTGGTTGCTTAGGTGGTAAAACAACTGCCTTTCATTGCCTAAAATTAATTACATGTCAAACAATTGTCAAACCTGCGAAGTCAGTAGGGAAGCAAGGCAAGCATTTTTACTTAACACAGAAAGAAAAAGATCCCCTTTGCTTGTATAACTATGCAACCTCCCCCCCCCCCCTTCCTCGTGAATTAAGAACTCGATGTGCAACAAATGACAAGAAAATGGCTGGAAAGGACTTTCTGTACTTTGAAAATTAGAGTACTGCAGGAATGACCTGGAAATAAACTTTTTGTACAGAGAGCATGCATACTGCATTCAGAAGGTACAACTGAAAAGTGAAATGCACAAACAAATAGTAAATATAAGAACTTGGGAAAATTCAAACCTTTATAGTGAATGATAAGTCAAGGAGCTTTCAACTGTTGTGGAACTAACTACAGCACATTGTATGCATATAGCCATGCAAGATAAAACAGAGCCCCCCCCCCCACACACACAAACACCCACAGCCCTCTATTGTATGACAGTATAACCCGTAGCAATGATAAAATCCTTTTACACTATATAAAAAATTTGGTTTAAGGGAAATGGCAGTTCCCCTAAGTTGAATTACTGTACCCCATCACCCTACCGTAGTTCTTATAAATCAAGTGACTACTGTACAGTATCTGACAATATTTCTGTTGCACATTTGTTAACTTCATGCAGAATAAGTTCTTGGTTTCTCTTCAATATTGCATGTTTTTATACAGAAAATAAACCTGTGAGCAAAATAAGACAACTGTTAGTATTTGCAGATATTTGAAAATAAACTTGTGGTGATTGCTTTCTCCCTTTAAAATAGAAATATGGGTACTTGTACAGAAAGGTATGGCTGAAAGATAACTACGTAAGAAATAATTGGAATGGGCAAGAAAAATAATAAAGACATAAACTATGAAAGTACAAAATGAATAAATGACAAGAAAATAGCTGGCAAAGCACCTTTTGTGCTCTGCAAACATACAATATTGTACAAATAAACATTGCACACACCGCATAAATCCCTTCCCACCCCCCCTGCCAAAAACCCATGCAGCCTTTACTGTTCGAGATGTCAGTCCATAGTAAAATGATAGGAAAACACCTGACATAAATTCTTTCACTCCCTATAAAAAGTTTTGCAAATGTTTAGAAAATATATAAATACTTTTTCAGAAAATACTCAAAAGGTATGGCTGGAAGATACATGGTAGAGAGGTAACAAACAAATAATAATGAAATAAAGTAAAGCATGCCCTGAGGAGTGATTTAAGATAAGATTCAGGGGACTGATGTAAAGTACAGTATGTAAATCTTTCCCCCTTTGCAGTACTTCATCTTGCATAGAACATATCAAATCAAGGTTTTGTACTTAACAAATTTCTGCTTTTTCATATCTATACCACACACCAAAGCTGATATTCACTGCACTATACATCTATCTACAGGTTACCAAACAGTTAATATTAAGAAACTTTCTTTTAGAAAAATTCATAAATGAGGTTAGAAACTATTGATAAACATGATGAAGATGTCTTTAAAATTTTTTTATCAAGGCAGGAGTACTCTATAATAAGGATTTGAGTATGAGTATGTACAAAATGTGAACTACAAATTCAGTACTTTAGGTGTACTGTACAGTGTATGACCATCTCACTGTAAATTTACAGCATACCCAAATATTACCAGCCTTCATTGTATATGTAACAAGTAAAGACAAAACTGCAGCATTATCTGAACATTCATCAAAGTACACACAGTAACAAGATGACCAATTCACTACGAAAACATAAGGAATGGTTGGACGGTATGAGGCAAAAGCCCACTTCAATTGGAGCTTATTGGGTAGTAGTACAGTACTGTACAGTAGTTGAAGACGTTTAGAACCCTGTTAAAAAATAAAAGAAAAAAAAAAGAAAACAAAATCAAATGTAACTACTCTACACATACTGAACATGTTAAAATGTAAGAAAACAAATGATTAATGCATATATATATACATACATATATATATACATAATATAAGAGAAAATAACAGAGACCTATCACCTCATC
>WURT03079387.1:0-13123 GCA_009936505.3 Holothuria glaberrima | reverse complement strand
TATAAAGCTCCTCCTTGTGCAGACACAAACCTATTTTATTGCTTCAGGCCATGTCCTGGTGAGCATACAAGGCTATACTGTGTAATCCAAACACTCTATGCATTGTGTGAAATGTGAGTTTCTCTGCATCACTTGAATTTTCAAACTTTGCTATCAATTAAAGAGCAGTGTACCATTTGGGAATTTTGATATCCCCACACCAAAAATGTACTTTGAGTGATGACTTTCTGGCTTTAAAGCATTACACACAACACAGTATTTTGAAATCATCAACTGCTCTCCTTTCAAAAATGCAAAAATATTTGGATGAATTTAGGTAAAATGAATAAGGTAATTCGTCTGCACATGCCCACATTCTCATAAACATAACACACCTGTTCCTACAACATGTCTTCCAAAATTTGAGTAAATACTTGACAAATTTGTTGAATCCTCCCTTTTTAACTCATCCCAAATATTAAGAGGGTTCTGACATGTGGTTTCATGCTATGGACTGCATAAAACTGCCTCTTTGGTGAAAAAATTGGTATTTTAGTGCAGTTTTGCTGGCTTAACTTTAATTTAGGCTAAATGGTATACATGTATGACGTACTGAACAAAAACTGGGGATGCACGAAAATAGGGGAACACAGTATACTAAATTCTCACTTTGATTTGTTTACCCTGCATGTATCCCATAATTCTATGCTACAATCATTCCAGCAAGTTCAATAATCATATGTGGGAATCTCAATTGATTTTCAATCCCCCCCCCCCACAACACTGAGGCCAAGTACAGTAGTATCAGTTTGAAACTGATAAAGAATATGAAATCTGTAACTATATTAAATACCAATAAATTTTCCCACTAGTTAATTAAACCATGATTCAATTTAATGGGCCCAGGCAGGCATTAACCCTTATTTAAATTTGTATGTTCCCATACTTTTATCAAACCTGGGCCCTCTTACTCCGGTCATATGGTATCATTGATTAAAGGTACCGTACATTTGTATAGTACTATACCCCTAATAATATTAGTCATGCCATATGGCATGTGAGTCTAGTCTTCCTGTCTTCCTGTTATAATACTATATAGCATAGAGTTTGTATTAAATGCAAATGACTATAAATGGATGCATTTGTCATGGAGAAACTCAGCTTCAGGCATGTTGTCAGAGGATTACTGTCTTTCGCACTACCTATCAGATGATGAAGAACATCAAATCCTTACATTTATTTTGTTTTGTAATGTGTCAATATTCTTGTCTCCAGACATGCATATCATGCAGGATATCATGTCACAAGGCTAGGATTAGGGTTAGGATGCAGATAAGAAATAAGGTTAGGGTTACAAGCCTTGAGACTTCATAACAATGCATGATATCATATTGTAGATTGAGTGTGAAGAAAATAGTTCTTATTTAACAGCAGAAACTTAGCTACATTGTGATGTTTGCTGGTAAATCTTGCATCCTTGAGTTGACCTGAGTTCACTAAATGTGGTGTACGTCTGTTTCTAGAAAGAAAATTATCGGCAATCATCTCTAAAATTTTCAAAATTACAAGTTTAACATATATAAATGATCCAATTTTGACAGCAATTCAGGCCAGGTAATATATAGCTGTTTCTAGTGGGCCTAAAATACTCGGTCGTGGCCATTTCTGTGTTAGGGATACACAGCAGTAAGTTCGCTTGCTAAAAACAGATCAAATTCATCAATCACACTGTGCATACAGTAAAGATCATCGAGCAATTAAGCCTTTGCCACACTGGGAGAAAGCCAAAATTAAAGAACCCAGATGTACCTGCAGCAGGATTTAAATCCCAGCAATTGTAAAACCATGGTGCAGTGCATACCACACTGCCACCTTTGAACATGATTAACATGCAATTCAAACACAGTTTTATCTAAATCATACTGTTGTTGACTATGTGGCTATTAATGAGAGCTTTCAATAGCCATTCCCAGCTCCAGTAAAACAAGCCCTCATAGACCAACATCTCCATTTTTCCAACTGTAATTTTAGATTTCACACTCCGACCCCTCCCACTTTCACACAAATCTGCTAGCCCCTGCATTCATACTGAAAAGTAAGGACAACAGCATATTCACCATGTTCAGTGATAATGAACAGTATCAGAAAGATTACAAGAGATATTGAACAAGAATGGAAGTTATGCAGTTAACGATAACAGTCAACTATGGCATACAGTCCCTAATCTCTAATCTATGCAGCATCAAATGATGATAGACTCAACAAAATTTCCTCCCACCCCTTCTGTTCCTGCAGAATTCAGCTGATAATGAGTCCCCAGCCGAGTACATTATATCTGAAATTAGATCCAGGGAGGTAACCACATCTACTATAGCTACCAAAGCAAATATTTATAACTGCCCTCACCCCCATAAAAAAATGGAAACCTAATCCGATACCTTGGTATAATTTATGCAATTACATGTTTGAACTTGATAGCTAGATCTGCATAACGAGGGCATTTAAAGGCTAATGTGATTAACTTACCCCAATCTACTTTTTAAACTGGAAAAATTACTCCCCACTGACTTCCTCAAATGATAACCTAGGGAAGCAGTCACAAGAAGCACTTGGGTAAGGTAGTTACAGTACAGTAGTAACTTTATGTGGCGGATTGTTGCAGGAAGAGGGGTTGCAGGGAGAGGGGGAAGAGGGGTTGCAGGGGGAGGTTCCATTATGCAACAAAAACTCAACAATATGCTTTCACTTGTGGACCCCTCCAGTGGCTCAATGCAAATGTTCCCTCTCTCCACACCTCTCTGCTCTTCCAAAAAAATCAGTCTAGCCACCCCCCCCCCAACCACCACCAAATAAAAAATTATGTCCATCCAGAGAAACGTTGACACTTTTTTGTTTCATTGATAATTTCTACTTTTATGGGGTAATGCAAAGGTCAATAGGTCAACACAAAAAATTTACTTATTTTTTTTTTTTTTTTTTTTCAAGCCAGGGGGCTGACTGCATATCTGTAGGACAAATGCTAAATAATATTCATACTTTTTGAGGGGGAGTGGTCCACTTGTAGCAGTCCTTTTACATGATTACTACAGTATACACTCTAGCAAAAAACTAATTTGTGATTCATAAATTTTACGAATTCCTACAACAAGGCCAGATCACAGCTGATTGTAACTGAGCATTGACTGGGAAAGTTGTTAAAAATAATTCCAACGACTTGTTGGCTGCTACGTACACTTGTAGCACTGCATTCTACAGGGGTACAAGTTCACACAACAATGAAGTTCAACGGCAAGCTTATATATTCTTTATTCCCAATCTAACTCCTCACACTATACCAAATCAAACAAGCAATTAAGTGAATGAACCTGGCATAGTGCCATCCCCCTGCCACCAGTTATGATAACAACTACAAGGCGATAAAAGACCTTCGTTTCACACTGCGTGGTGCTCAAGTCACCGTGGCGACAATGCATGCTGCACTTGACTTCGCCCTTGCTCATTTGTCTTCCATTGACCCACTGGGGGAAGTCACCATGTATGTGTCATTTCAGACACTTATTATAACCCAAGTTTGACTTCCCAACCAGAGGTAATATTTGGTTTAGATGAGTCCTACAATTGGCCTTGCTATGTCCTTGATTTTGGTTTATTTTTGTGTGAGAATAACTGAATACCCAGGCCTACACACAACTGTGAAAGGAGCTAGTTGTCCATGCCGGGTGTGAGATTCCATAAGGTTTTTAAATCCTTTCCCAGCATGGACACTAAACCACAGACCTATTTCTCCCTACGTGCCTTTTCTTCCTACTCTGTACTTCTCCTAATAATGCCGGACTTTCTATACAAACTTAAAACAGCAACAGCGAGATTGGTAAATTTTCAATTCTACTAAATTTGTCATTTAGATCTTTGAAGGTTTCACAGGTAGCATGTGCCTGCAAATCAGTGCATCTGACTTAAATTCCCTCTTTGAACAATCACAGTTTTTCAGGTCTTGGCATGGATTTATATCTTTACAATGAGAAGGCAGCAGTGATTGTGTGGCCAACAAAAGGCTAAGATCTTGATGAACAGAGTGTCTAACAATAGAAAAGCTCCTTATACTCCAAGCTTCTTTGAGGATGTGAAGTGGAAAAGCTTCTTTGGGTCCTGGTAGACCATCCATCTTTGCCTCCTCTGTTCTGTGTCATTATAACATAATAACATCTGAGGTATGGTCTGTCTTTCTGCCTCTGTTCCTGCTACTCCATGGAAGAGACATTTTAAGGGTCACTAGGTATTACATAACAAAATAAAAAATCTCACTCTTTCACCCTCTTATTTATTTATTTTTTTTTTTTAATTCTTTCATCTCATCAGCAAGGTCTTTCATTAGTGCACATTGTTAAACTTTTTACGAGTGAAATACTACAGAGGCAGTGTAAATACTGCTAGGTGCTGCTAGAATGGGAGATGTGCAGTACAGAAGCTATTTCCCCTGTGCAACCCAGGAGCTGCCACTTGGACAAGTGGCAGCTCCCTGGTGCAAACTACACTAAGCTGACATATAATAGAATTTTGTCAACCTCTAGATACGCCATTGAAGATGATAGATGTCATTTGAATCTTGAAAAAGACTAATCAGCAAGTCTGTAGCTGTTTTCTGACTAGCTCTGCACATTTAAACAATGCAACACACGTGCAGTCAATGTATTCTTACTGTATTTTTACACTTAGAACTGAAGACACTGTGACATCAAAAATCACACACAATTTCACATAACATAGCCCACCCCAAGACTGTCTTAAGATCCCTCTTATGTAGATGGGAGTATGCACCAGCCCACCTACAAATTTAAGGACAAAAACTCCAATATTTGTTTCTTGTATGAAAAATTCAAAAATTTACAGTAGTTTTCCTAACAAATTGCCCAATACCTTGTACCTAATTGCATCTAAAGACACTCAAACATTCAAAAATTTTCTAAAGGGGAAGGGGACACCCATCCCCACCTGTCTCCCAGGACAGTGGCTGAAATAATGTTCAGCCCCCAGTTGAGAACATCTTCCTATGCCTTCATTCAAAATGCTGCACTGCAGTGCTACAGTACTTCACGTTTCCCTTGAATATTTGCATATTGTGGGCTATCAATTTCAAAACTGATACAGAACAAGTCTCTTTTTGGAAGAGGAGTGCTATTAATTTTCAGTTTAACTTAAAGAGGGATTTGCATCACCCCAAGTATGACTTTTACATGGTGGTAAGCCCCACCCATAATTGCCTTTACTGTAGCTTCTACTTGTGCAAACAAACATAGTTTATTGCTTTAAGCCATATCCTGGTGAGTATACAAGGCCCTAATATGTAATCAAAACACTCTGTGCATGCTGTATAAAATGAGCTGCTCTGCATCTTTTGAATTTTGTATTTTTGATGTCAATCAAAGAGTAGTCACCAACTGAGACTTCTGCTTTACCACCAAGTAAAAGTCGTAACTGGGGTGATACAAATCTGTCTTTAACAGATGACCAACTTACTGTACATACCTACAGTAACTTTCAACTTTTTCAACTTTTGTCAGCATTTAGGTATAAACCAACATGCCTACCATGCATTGTACAGTAGCCCGCAGATGACCTTATAATAAGGATATCCCAATGTGGCTTATCAAAAATACAATAGGGAAAGCATTGATAACCAGTCTACCTAATATACTAAAAGTTAATTCTTTTGATCCTGACCACAGATAAAAATCTCTGAAAAGTGAGAAAATTACTATAGAAACCTCAGATGTGTTTCTGCTGAAGCTGGAACGAGTTAAATTCTCTGTACTTTAACTGTTTCTCCAATACTCTACACCCACAAGTTTTTAGAGGATTTATACACTGTACAATGATGATTAATAATCAGAGCAATTGGCGATTTGAGTTTTATGATCATATGTTTACAAAGAAATGTCTAAACAAGGCTGATGGCACACTGTGTAACAACTGAAAAAGGTAATTTGCAATTTAACCCCCATGATTACATCAGTGGCCACCCCTATTGTCGTCTGTGGGAACAGAAGACTTACACAATGCTGAAACAATTTCTCAGTACATGGCTGAGCTGTGAGCAATATACTCTTGCCACTTTGAAGGAAAAATTACTCCTACAGACCTGTGTACATAAAACACAGATTACAATCATTATAGTTAACTGTATGGTTTTATATACTGAAAGTATTGAAGGGACACTATGGTAATTATTCCAGAGATATTATAAGGATACTGTATCTATAGGACTAATAATTATCTTCAGGCGTAAACTCACACAACTTGGTAATGACCAGGTTTTTGTAAGGGGTGGGGCAGGGCGGGGCAAGGTGGTGTCTTACTTTGTTCAAACTGAACTCAATGCAGGATTTTTCATATTCAAACAAACTTATTATTGTGAATAGCACCCAAGGGGCAGGGTATTATCAAAGTAGAGATATAGAATTGAAAATTTTTGATAAATCATGGATGCTTGGATACCATTTAACTAATAACCATTTCAAAAATTAAGAAGTGCTGTCCAAGGCAGTCCGAAACAACTGGCTTTGTGTAACACATTTATGCATCTAGGGGTATGAGCCACTGTGTTTCCCAATCCCACTACTGACTGCCACCCCCCCCCCCCCCATTTCTGGCAACCCCAAATTCTGGCAGAATCTGTAGAAATATTCAAGTAATATTCTTTAAAAAAGTCTCAATGATTCGGGCAAATTAATTGTGCGCCCCCCCATCTCCCATTCCCCCACTTTATATCCCCCATATCAAAGAATCCCCTGTACCTGTGTAGTTATGTTTGTATGCATGGCAAGGCTACTGTACATGTGTATACACACTTATCTGCCAACCCATTACAGCAAGTACATACAGTACTGTGCTGTAAACTATCTGACCTCAAATATAAACAAAGATTACAATAAAATGTGCAATTGGTGATCTAATTAAAAAAATTACGATCACTGTGCATATTTGTACTGAAGTTTTAAGTTTCACTGCTCCCAGGCACACACTGTGCTTAGTTGTTACATTAATATCTAGCTAGCTACAGAGGCCCCTCAATCAGTCTCTCTGTTGAAGAGACACTGACTTTATTATCTAACACACTGTTTTCTGTTAAGAAATGGGATCCACAATTTTCCCATGAGCACACTATCACTACGATGGTGGCACAGAATGTAAGGTACACTTTAGGTGTAGGGTTCAGTGGACCATAACATTGTCACACCTCACTCATCCCCATGAAGTAAGTGTACCTAATGTTCTGTGCCACCATCACCCTCCCATGGTCTGAAACTGAACTTTTACTGAAAGTCTGGCTGTGTATGTATATGCTTATCTGAAACGGGCAGTAAGTACCGTACTCTGCTACAATAAGATGAACATGGAAGCGTTGCTTAAATCTGCATTAAACATTTATCCATTATTCATTCTTGACTACAGTACAAATACAATTGAATATTGATAATAGTTGTAAAATTCATCAAGACCATTATAAACGTTATCATGCTTAACAGGCTAAACAGTAAAAACAATTTAGGCCCATTACCAGAGGGGCAACGAGGGGCTTAAACAACTCCATCACCTCCCCCTCTTAAGAGTTCTGCTCAGGTCAAATGCGACTGAACACAAAACAGTCCTACAAAATTCACAATTTATACTGAACCAGTCAATATCTCAGCAGCCTTGATTATTCAATAAATCTAAATGACTCCTCTCCCTGGACCTGACCCCACTCCCCCCAGGAAGGCATTCACATTTAGAAATTTATTCAAATGTTGAAAATTTAACATCTGACTTCCACTTGAATGAAATAGCAATCCTTTCCATAGAACAACCTGGTTACAAGACTGTCCTAACCACAGTTACTTTTTTAAAGCTGTCCCAAGTTCTCTCGAGTACTACTTTAACCTATAAACCTAGGGCAATTAAGAAAATCCTGTTTAGGAAGCAACCAGATTAAATCACAGTTAAGATGGAAGTGTTTATGGTGGTCCTGATAACTCACAGGAGGAGACTAGAGGATCTAAAATGTTCAGTCCCAATTTAAAATATATTCAAACTTGCAAAGACATGAACAATAGAGCCTCCAGTCTCCACTGTCCACATCAAATCTCTACTTCAAAGCTTAAACACCCATTGAAAATACCCTTTCTGAGAGCCTGGTGCCAGTGACTTGAAGTGCCTCAGTATGTAAATCCCTTGAACAAACATCTTTGGTGAGCATATATAGGCCAGTAAAGACGCATTTGCTGTATGTCTTGTACTTAAACTTGTAAGGTGTTTTTCTTCTTCCTTTTTTTTTGACTGAGTGAATGCCAATTATACTAGGGAGGTAAATCTTTAGTACGCAAAGCCCCTTACAGTGAACTTGGAGAAGTCTGATAAATGATCAACACTGCATTGTGTGGGGATCATGACTGCCAGAAAATAATTAGAGAGGATATAGCCTACAGTAGTTCTGCACTACTGTAGCAAAACAGTTAAAGCAATAAATAGTGTCTCAAGAGCTCTTAAAAGTCATTAGCCTATTTTCTGAGGATAAGGTAGAGTAATGAGAATCATGAAAGCAAAGTGCAGTTTAAAAATAGGAAGAGATCTTTGAAAAAGCTTTGGTGGCAGGTTAATCTTACAGGATGTGAACAGATTAAACCATCTTTGGCTGTCTTTAAAGAGTCTCTGCTTCACTATCACCAAGACCTGTAAAGCTGGGAAAAGGAGTTGTGGGTTACAATATACACGATACTACATGATCCCCACTAACTCATTCTCCAAAGTGCCTCAATGACTTCTACTGATCAAAGACTAAATCTACCCACCCTAATTTGGTCATGAATGACTCTTCACTAGGACAGTCAGAACTGGGGAAGAGGCCTGGGGCTGCACCTCCCCTATCTCACCCCCAGAAATAAATTTTCAGTCTGAGGATTTTGTTGATCTTGACACATCCAAATAAAACATTTAAAGTAATTTGGAAAGTGCCAAATTTCTGAAGTCAAATTGTTCAGCCAATCTTTATAGATTCCTTCAGATGGTAATGAGCCTCCCCATTCCACAGAAACTTGAACCTATGTCAAACTGCTATGATGTTCTAAATTAATCTACAGCACACATTAATGACATTATCTGCCTGCTTTATGCAGACAGTCCATGGTACCATCATGAAAGGTGTCTGACACACCCTCAAGGCAACTTATGCACTAGTACAGTAGTTAATTTATAGTACTTGTGCAAAGTTTTCTACTCTCCTGAATGGAGGCATGATGTCACCATGACTACACCACTTAGTACAATCCACCATTATAGAGTTTATTACATAGCCCACCAATTTATGTGTGCTTCATCCAACCAATCTGTTCCTCGTAAAGGGATCACTGAAGGCAGGCAGCTCAATTCATACTCTAGAACAAATAGGCTTCACCAGCATTTATACTGCCCTTTATATCACTTCATTTGGTAGACACCTAGTAGGTGATAGTGATTGTAGTAATGCTTCTAAATTTAACTGGCAAAAGCAGCTCTACACTTATATGATGCAAGGGACTTGTCTAAACTGGGTCAAGCCCCTAATGGTGGTACTTGACCTGGCTATACAAAAGAAGCTTGTGAAAACACTCTAGAGAGCAGTGTTTAATCAAATTTCATTGCCATTTACTTTTCAATCTTAGAAGCAAAATATGAAATGCTCTCTGTATTTAAAATGATGATAACTTTGTAGATAACAAGGCACAGGTATAGTATGCAATGTCTACTGTACATCACTGTGCAGAATGCTTTCAGCAGTCAAATTTAATGATGTTCAGTCGTCTTTCTTTCAATGTGACCACACACAAAAGGCGCTTCTGGTGAATCTTCATCCATCTAATCCAGTGGAGGGATTCCCTAACATCTGCATTTAGTTCTTGCGTACGTCAAAATACACAAGTCTGCGTAAGAACTTTCTTAAGTGGAATTCACTAGAACAGCATATTCAGTTCCTAAAGGTATTAAAGTCAATTACATTGACTCTTGTTGTTAAAACAACATATGTACACAGTTTTCTATGGTTACATGAACATAGTCCTGCATCATGCACAACTATTTGGTACAGCATGCCCCTGTAGGTGTTGCTATGGGATTTGTACTTACAACAACACTGAAGCTTATAGTTACAAAAAATAAATGTACTTTTTTCATCATGAATACCAACTACTTAATACAAAATGCAAGTCCAACTTACACACCTTTTTGTGAACAAGTATTCTTTGTTAATCTGGTCCAATGCTATTGCAACCCGTCCCTACATTAGGCAGCACACTTGCACAATTTCCAGCACTTTCTGATACAAACCTACCTCTTGATAATTGTGTGCAGGAATTTTGGGCACTGCTTTTCATAACCTGGCTAGCTTTGTTTACAGTTTCAACTCATGTTGCAACTTATTGAAATCTATCCACTCCACTTTGGAACCAAAATCTGCACCCCAGAAAATTTTGCCAAGAGAGCCCCCTCACTGCATACACCCCTTCCTCTTTTGGCCAACATTCTGAGACCTAGCACCAAAACTGAATGTGCTACCAACCCCTCACATCCATAAACCCACAGCAGGTACGGAGGAAGCGAAAATTTCAACATATACTTCCATTCTTTAATTTTGTAAACCCTTATCTCCTCAGCCACTCTTTATCCCATCCCCCCCTTCCTGAAAGTACATTTCACTTAATGCACTCCCCACTCCAGAAAGTCAAACTATGCCACTGCTCTCTCTGGAATTGCAACAAGTTCCCTATTCCCCCCCCCCCCTCCCCTTTCACTTTGTCATCAAGCCAATGTTTTCAATGCAATAAAATCCTCTAGAATTAAGGTTTTTTTTTACGTATTTTATCCCAGTATGGCTGCACCAGCACATCATAGTCTTACTGTACCCATGTATCCTACCGATACACAAGCTGTCTGCACTTGTTAATTGGTGTCGGTTTCAATGATATGTGTCTGCCTCCATTAGAGGGTGCACTTTCAGTTGTGTGACATCATATACATATAAGGTCTACATAGACTGCAAATGCTCATCGATTTGGTTACAGTAGGTTTTTACTGAATATTACTGATGTTGTACCTTTGTAAGAATGTTCCAACTTTCCACCAGAAATGCCTTGCAAAAGTTTCTTACACAGATTTGCTGACAGTTTATGAGACTGGCAGTTTATTGATGGGCCATATCCAGTTCTGCAGGAACACATTTTTCGCATACTGGTCAAATTTGCAGCCTGGATTACCAATAATTCTAATTAACCTCAATTATCATTATAGCCTAATTAACACCTGGCTAGGGCTAGGGGGGTCTGAAGCAAGGATATATTTTGCCCCCCCCCCCCAAAAAAAAAACATTTAGCCTAGGTCTACTGCAGTAAATATGTAGGCCTATCGGGCTTAGTTAAAAAGCTTAGAAGGTTATGCATAATGTTAGGCTCTCAGCATACTTCAGTTTAAAGGCCTAACGCACGTCATACCAGGCAACACCTGTTACTGTAGCCCTCCCATGGTTGAAGAGAGACTGATAAATACTGTTCGCCTACACAAACGAGTGTAGGCTACAACTGCCAACTGCAATACCGTCTGATTTAACTTTATGCATCGTTCATGACAACCATCCAAACGCAAGTGATAACAATGTTTGACAGCTGATGTGCCAAAAAATCTTCATCTAATTCGGTGTGGGAATACCGTATTAAAATTCCAAGAGGTTCGGCTCGGTTATTAAGACTGGAAAATACACTTGCGACGTTACCATATTTACAACTTACGTCTTCATCATGCCAGTCTCCGAGAGGACTCAGGCGAAGGGCCAAATCTTCCTCAACCATCAGGGGCACATGTGACAAGAGTGAGGATATCTCTGGTTCTATCCCCATTGTCTGCGCCATTCTTCTTTCGGAATATCTCCTCTATTCGATTGGTAGTCCGCACAATCCTACAAATGGAGAAAATTTATGACGGTTTATACTTCCCTGCACTGAAAACGACCGAAACGTGCGGAGCATGACAAGCCCATGAGCTAGTTTTCCAACACAGTACACAATCACATTGGTCTGTGTGTAGGGTTCGCTCGGTCACAGGTGGCTGATGATCGTTTTGAGATCGCTGAGTTTACAAACACTTTTAAATGGCACGCAGAGATAATATACTGTACATAAGTGGACATATATATAAATATGCATTAGTAGGCGGTGACTACAGATAAACTCTCCAAGTACTGAGTCGACAACAGTTCGAAGCACTGCTCAATAGACTGTGAAAACAGACTGAAACCTTGACTGTTTCTATATTTATGACAATACTATTTCCAAAAAGAGTTTTTCTCACTTAGAAGACCTCTGCTACCAAGTATTTTTAAGTTACGTTGACTTTCGAGCACATTACGTGACCTGATCAATGCGCAGTCGTGAAGTAATGGTGTTGGTGTCGACTGTCGGCGAGAGGAGCAATCTAGTTTGGCCCACTTGAAATCTAAACATCATACTTTTTCAAAGTACCCTCGACCCACTCTGACGAAGAGCCAAAGGGAGAAAACCAAACGTTACTCTGAGCTGAATTCTGTTCCCCCAACGGAGCTGCGTCTCCGAGAGGCATTGAACTTAGACTGAACATGACCAACCTCTTCCCTTCCGATTGACCTCAGCATCCGAGTCCGTCATAGGTCTGTCATGCATGGTCCCCAAGTTAGGCCCAATACACCGGCTGAACTTGAACAGATAGGCCTACTCTACATGATCTTAGCCAAAAGAATGAGTAGTAGAGAGGCAATCAGCAAATAAACCTATAGATGGCAGCAAATAGCTCAAAAATCAGGAATATGAACTTTAGATTGCATATTCGACGGCTAATACCCCAAAATTTCCAATGGGTGAAAATCGCCTTGCAAATTGTGAAAAGGAGGGAGATGTCACACGGAGTAAGTGATAACCGGTCGGCTTCTGTAGTAATCAGCGGCTGAGTCTGAGGGCGGTTTACATTTTAATCAATTTTGACGGCGGAAACCAGGATGCCTCTCGTGGCCCAATCAACATATGCCAACATGGAGCAAAGCAAAGTCGGCTTGTTAACTGGTCCACCCGAAGGCGCTTCAGTCCGGCGCGCAACCGACTTCGTCGGCTGG
>WURT03079376.1:0-13123 GCA_009936505.3 Holothuria glaberrima | reverse complement strand
TATATTTCTCTAATTCCCACCATAGGGCGAGAGAAGTTGTTGAAAAGTCGGGCGAGAAAACGGATTCCCCTTAACGTTTTCACACACTTTTTATATAGGAATACGTAAACGCATGGTAACGTCCTGACAGAGTCGCCAAGTACAGGAATGTTGACCATTTGCCTTCACCAAAGCACTATAAAACGATTTCTGGACGGATCACGTCACGTACCTGTTTCATCAATTAAAATCTGATGGTGCAATTATTCTACTCAATGAGCCCTTATTGATAACTTCAGTTTGCATAAATCGTTAGCTACCAAATAATTTAAACCAAATAAAACGTTTTCCTAAGAAGCAGAAAGTCAACGAGAAATGCGTAAATCGCTTTAATCACTGAAGAAGATAAAAGAATTGTCCTTTCCTCCACAATAACTTGATTTTACCTGTTAATTCAGAAACTCTTTCCTGCCAATATTTTTCTAACACACAACTAGAAGAAACACCGGTGTTACAGTTAAAGAAGGTTCAGCACTTACGTTCGTTCTCCTTCGGTTACCAGTTGTTCCTTCGCTGTAAGAGCAAGCTATTCAAGACGGTAATTAAATCATCTAACCGCGTGTGTAACGCACTGTAAACTCATTTCTGTTGATGTCTGACTATTTGTAAAATATTATAACCAACGATCACTGATCAAAAAATAGTTAAGGAGGACTGACATTATAGGGGAATAAGGTCGATTGGTCTGAAGAAAACATGAAGTTCTTGAAATTAGTTTATTGTTTTGACCAACTTGTGTTAGCAGTGCACAGCGCTTGTCTTTTCAGTGTCATATACTGTTGCCGGAACTAAAATGCCACCAACAGGCATGCAGAAGCGCAATAATTTCTGTAAAAGTTACCATCTTAAGCAAACATCTTTAATCGCTAGAGATTTAACATTTTCTAAGAGGCGGCGCCATTTGACCCCCCCTCCCTTGGCTCAGGGGCTTCATAAACCTCAACTGGGTACTGTCCACTCGTCTTGTAGCTAAGGTGACAAGACAGACTAAATGGCCTTTTCTTTCGTTTCTGTGTACAAGAATCTATACAGCATGTTACTCTTTTGTACTGAGCACTTTTTGCCAAGTACTTGGCAATGTGTAATTTCCCAAATGCGTTGTGAATCTTTGTCCATAACAGCCTTCGTTATTCTTCTTTCACCACACAGTCATAACTAATAATCGTCTTGTCAAAGTAAAGCTTTATTGAGAACTTCCTGAAGGATCACAAAACGTTTGCAGACCGGCAGTTAATAGAAAGAGGTTCAAAGATACACTTATTAAATATAGATAACAATTGTAAAATGTGAAAGACAGCACACCAAATAGGCGTCAGAAGGTGGTGTTTGATGTGAATAATAAAAAAATAAAACCCCAAAAAGGGGGAGGGATTAGCCTTCTAGTAGATTTTAAAGCTTGGTTTTTTTGTATCTGAAATCCTCGGTCTACCACTGCCTTTATTTTTTGTCAAGCTTTGTATGAATTGAAACTATTTAAAGCAATTTTACTGTTGTTTACAAACGCTATTCTTCATTCTGCTCTTCAACGTTTTCACTGGGTGCTATGGGTACAATTGTTGGATATTAAGACAGACTAGTAAATGTGTAAATATTTCCACCCTACCTGTTTTTAAAATTAGAAAATAGTTTAAAATTTTCAAAAGATGCGTTTTTGTAATTCTCTTTTTGCCACCCTGTCAATTACAGCGTTTTGGTGGTTACAGACTATTAAAAAAATAAATAGCAAATTGTACTGGACTCCAGGACGAATCGACGTTTTCAAGCCTCACAAATCCCGTGAATTTTCCACTCACCAAGCTTGCACCGGGAAGGTTCTTGGCTTAATGTGATTACTGATGAATATTTCAGGGGCCGTATGCCTTGGTTTTGAACATTTTTAACAAAATCGGTTGTAAATCGGTCAAAGTTCTTTAAACTTTTTGATGGAAACTACATTAATTATGTAAGGGTTAGTCTTGTCAAATCGATGACAGAAGTGAACGTTTTGCATATTCTAGGGACCACGCGTAGTATGACGAGGCGATTCATTTTAGTTAAGAGGATTAATCTACTTTGCATGCAACGCACAACCAAAGAAGAACATTTTAGACCGATGGGGAGAAGTGCCATTGATCCAGGTCCCTTTGAAAACTAGAAACAATAAACAAATGCAATCTTCTTAGTACTTATGGTGGAAGTAATTCTGAGGACGGTACCAGACTGCCGGACTGTACTTGCGCACTCTAATGTAAATAGAAGAAGAATTGGGTGGTTCACCACTTTCACGTCGCTAAGGCTAATATAAAAGGTTATATCAAGCATTTCGAGGTATTGTTATCTCTGTAACAACTATTTTAAAAAACCTCCTTTTATCTGATATGAAAAGGGACATACACCACTTCTATTTTACGCATTCAGCCTTTAACAGTTTGATTAATTTTCGATATTAGGTTAACGGACTAAAAAAAAAAAAAAACAAAAAGAGCCCAAGCGCAGAAAGAAGCAACATTGACAAGTCATGTTGATAAGCACGTGTGCTGAAACAATGAACAATAAGTTAAACCCAATAGAGGGATAGCAGAAATGCTCAATTACAAAGGTGGCTTAATTCCATCTACAAAAACAGCCTGCTGAGAGCCAAAACGACTTCACTAACACTCGTAAGAATCTGCCCAGGAACAACTAGAGTATATGATCGTGGACGTAGTACTAGCAGGATATGCATCTGAGAAGATTCTTTTAACTTTTGCAGTTGCTGACAACTATCCTTTTTCATGTGTCCCTTGACACTTCATTAAGCTTAACCTTCAGCAACTTGCGAGACGATGCAATAGCTGATCAAAATTAACCAGAAAAATTACCCTTTATTCCGCTTTTGCTTTCGATACACAATTACACACATCGATTTGCACTTCAAGATTGTCGGCATTTAGTTGGGCATCGAAGTTGCGTTCCACGGAAAGAAGCTTTGTGAGGTTGCGGAGAGTAGGGGTAAGGTAGCCTAATTATCACAGGCAGTTAGGGCCTATGATGTCCCCATGTAGGGTCTTATGCACACACGATGAAGTTGGTGCCCACAGATAGCCTTTGCCAAACCGTCTTGACAGGTTAATTAGGTTGTAACATGTCTACAATATTTTGGTAAGTTTATAAATTTAGTTATTATTAACCTTTTATTCTTTCGAGACAATTCCATTTCTGTTTACTTGAAAATATCAACAACTCGATAAATTCTCACAGGGTTGTGAGTTCTATCGGTTGAACGTCTTTTCGGGACTTAACACAAACCAGAACCAAATCAATTTGGTACAACTGGATCATCTATTTCATTCAGTCTGTAGGTGTGATGCACTTCCTTCTCTGGTGTTCTAATAAAGTGACCCCATTGAGCTTGTGAGAAAGGCCCAACAACCACAGCACCGATGACTCGAATCTTCTTTGACAAAGCAGTCCTTTTGCTCATAACAGTAAATTTGAACTCTGTTTCTGCATGTTCGTCTGATCCCAGAATAAATGACAAGGGGGCAGTTAACGTGAAAACTGGAAACTGTGTTGAACTAACCGGTTTCGTTTTGTGTACGTTTACGAGTCTAGAGCTCTTCAGCTGTTGTATTTCTATGTAAGGATCTGGTGGTGATGAGGGTATATGGTAAAGTTAGCTTGACAAATGTTTCTTGAAAGACGCTTTTCGTCACAGAAAAGAATTTGAAAGGAATGTTAAAATATTTAAAAAAGATACATCAAATTCTGTTTTAGAATAACTACTAGACTTTTCTAATCAATTAATTATGGAATCTTTCATCCGAAACGTTCATTTTTCCTAAATTTTTAACATTACCTTTGAATCCATGATGCTTAATATCTTTATTAACAATATATGCAATGCAACAGACATGCCACGAAAGTTGTCATCAATTGTGTCACTCTGCTCCTCCATTAAGTAGTGGTTTATACATAATTTAAATGGAAAGCAGAAACTCCTCCCCCAAAAGTAAAGTGTTAATAATCAGATACTTATGCAATGCAAGAACTAGCTCTTTGTCGAGAAGCTGTACAAAAAGTGAAATCACTAAGTAAATTCCATATCGATCTTACTAATGATATATTTTAAATAGGAAATATATCACTAAAATGAATTTTAAGGCAATTATCACATCCCCGTAGTGTAAAATATGCCCTTTTCTACTGAGATATACATTCTCCTCGCTGCCTTTTTAATATGAAAACCTGTGGCCTTAGCTTTACCCAGTTGGTAGTGATTTGTTTCATATTCAATGTAAAGAGAGATGGTTTGGACGACTGGATTAATTCAGAGACGAACAAACCATTCAGCACATGCAATATCTACTGATTAAACTTATAGAACAAATGGGATTATAAGCCGTTATTTCAAATTTAACATACTTATCATTCCTTTGGCATGAACGTTGACAAGCCCCTCACAGGAAATGTTCTTGAATTCTAGAGTTTCCTTTCCAGATGAAAATATTGAGCTAAAGTTGAGTTTTCCTAGCTATAAATAATAAAGAAAAACATTACTTACTTTCCTATCCCACTGCATGTGTACAAATTACTCTGTCCGTTGACACACTGCACGGATGCATTCATGCTATCTTCCAACGATGAAGGACGGTACTATTTACGATGTCAAGCAGAGGTTATTATCAAAAACCTCCAACGCATTCGAGAAACTCGTAAAAATCAACTATTTACTGCATTAAGCTTTCTACTGTGTGCAGAAGCAAGTATATTGCATAGCATATCAGGGGTATACAAATAGCCTAATCTCCATGCAAAAGAGTAAAGCTTCAGTAGAGGAGTAATTTTCGTGGTAAGGACGGTGTGAAATTTTAACAGAAGTATTGGAACGGCTGTGTAAAGCACTTGTGACGTAGAGATGTAAAGATTAGTTTATGCACTCTGAGCCACCAGTTTTCACAAGCTTACCTGGAATGAAGAACGAAATCCGTACGAGGAAACCTTTAGTCCCACATCGTAACGTAATCTTGACCTTATACTAAGCAGTATATTTCACCTCAAATCACTTCATGAAATATTCTGAAAATATCTTCATTCGTTTTGGTAAAATTACACAAACGAAGTTGATTTATCCTTCTTTTTCATTATAATTTCTAGTCCTATTAAATCATATCTGACACATACTCATACCTGACACATAACAAGTGGCAGGTAGATAGCATCGACAGGTTTGCTGACATCTTCCGATGAGATATTGACTTCACCGGCAACTTCCCTTACTCCATGATGAGAGGGACCCAGTAATTGAATGTTTAATTGACGATTCAGCAATATTGTACCTGTATATGTAAAATATTCGTGTAACGTATTATCTTTTAACAAAATGCATATGATGTATTTACATGAAAAGTTTCTTGAAGTTGTGGTTATAAACACTCGGCACACCACCATGTCTCTAGAGAACAGAGTGTACGACTGAAGACTAAAACTTTTAGCTTTCTGGATCTTGGCATTTCCTAACGCAATTTAAGCATTTCTTAGATAGAGTGCATAATACATCTTAGAAGTAAAACATTAAACTGTAAAATTCAAGTGCCATAATTCATCCTTCTTTAAAGGGAAAATGCAGTCCCCCCCCCCCCATCAATTTGAATTAGTGTACCCCTGTACACTAGTTCAGGAATGGCTCCTATCAATCATGTGACAATATTTTTGTTACTTATTTCCTGAATTTATTCAGAATTACTCATTGTTTTACCCTCAATACTCAATTATTTACACAGGAGCATTACGAAAATACTGCAAATAAGCACATCGGGCCCGAATTGACAAACATCTGGATCCCCGACGATGCACTTGTGAGAACCAAGTGAGCAACCAAGTGAGGAGAAGTTGTCGACATGTGCCCGATGAGGCTTTGGCTACGGTCTTCTTGTGAGTCCCACATGGGAGAACTTACCAATTAAAAATGTACCGAAGGCCTATATGGTCCCCCGGAAATGCTCAGCCTATACTAATGAAGAGGTCATCATGCCCACAAGTGTCTCTTGTGGGCCCCATGTCGGCATTTGCGCATGAGTGTAATTACTTCCATTGTTTCAGGCTAAATAAAATGTTTCATGCTGTATGGACCAAGGAAAAAGCTGTTTGGTAAACCAAAGCTCCATTTTGTCCGCCTATGTATTCATAATAACCTTCTCCCTGTCTCCCCTAGGCCGTTTTAACAAACTTAGAATGATTCATTTTGACTAACTTTGTAAACAAAATGCAACAATGACAACTAGTATGTATCTAAATCTTATTAGACTTGAGTCTTGTTAATGATTCCAATAAAACGTTAGTTGCAAAGAACATTTCCTGTTATCTTTCATTTTAGAACTGCAAGATGCAAACAGCTAATTGCAATACTCCGTGCATGTATGTTAGCGTATTTACGGTACACGCGCGAGGCATAAAGGCATCAATCGTTTCAATAATCTTTAGCTGTATGATATGTTAAAGCTTAAATCATAACTGTTCATACCTACAAATTTTGTATAATAAAGATCGACAGTAAAATATCTGGCCGTTAAAACAAGCCCAATGCCAGATGCAAATCCAAAATACCACATGGTATGCACGGGCGGCGATCCTGGGAGGATGGGGGGGAGGTATATTACCCCCATAAAATTGGATAGGGGATACTGTACACTTTAACCCCCCCCCCCCATGAAAGCAACCCGGCAGATCCGGAAATCAGAAAACTTTTACCTTTTTCTAGACCTTTCACAATAGGCCTATTTATTTTTATGAAATAATTTTGGCAGTTGTCATAGTGTCACCTTGCAAAACCTAGGAAGGGTCGTTTCCAGTAATCTTTCGGTATTTTTGGCCAAAATTTTCTACGCTCCGCGCCAACTGATCGTGGTGCTCCGCTAAGATAGTACCCCTGCCTATATTTGTAAATCAGATCACATAACCTTTTTCTAAATGCCATTTTTTAAAGGAAATACTTGTTGCCATAGTGTCACGTTGCAAAGCCTGAAAAGGCCATTTCCGGTGCTATGGGGGTTATTTTTGGCCAAAATTTTCTTTGTACGCTCCGCGCCAATCCATGGTGGCGCTCCACTTACATAGTGTCACTGACTATATCCCCCCCCTCCCTTTCAAAGACGGGTCGCTGCCCAACGTAAAAACATTTGCCTCAGTAAGGTGATACTCAGGAATTTACTACATTTTGCTTTCCTGATATCATTTTCTTGCAGCAAGGAGAATGTAACAAGCACACTGGATGTCATTCGTTAGCGAACTTGCTCCCTTGAAAGTTGGAAAACCTTATTCTGTCCATGAAGTCCTTCTTTGTCAAACAACCCTTGAACAAAACAGCCACATTCTTGCAGATTACACGGTCCAGTGCCCGCCAATACATCTTAAGGAATCTGAACTCACATTCTTTTGTCGGGCAGTAAATAAAGACCTGGTAGAGATTCCAAGGACATTTTGTTGTTTGCGGTTTTCTATTGTTAAAAAATCGGCCAAGTCGTGACACTATCGGCCAAGTATTGACGGCCACTTTCAAGTGGCAGATTTTTCTAACGTTAGCTGTGTGACACAACTACAAGACCTGCTACCATTCTTCTGTATGCTCTATAGTTCCTTGTCGTAAGGATAACTTACGTAAAAGTAATAGGGTTGTAATTAATTGCAATAATCTGGACGTTTAGCAGAAATTCAATGGCGTTTAAACATTCTAATTAGCAGGCAACTGGGGTTATTTTGCGCTTTTGAATAGGAGAATGTAGCTATCTGACCCATGACAGTGAGTTCTTTGCTCCACTCTGGTTCAGGTTTTTCCTCGGTCTTGTTTCCTCTCTCTTCAGCAATAGAGGGTAATAGGCGACATCTGGCGCAAAAGTAATTGTACTTCCTGGAAGATGGAAAATGGAAGGTCACGTAAAACTGCAATGACTCCAAATGCAATTTTTGCGCTCACAGTAAATGTCCATTTGAGTGTCAGGTAATCAATGACTGTTTGAATCAGTTGCCATTGGAAAACAGCTACAACCATTAATACCGTCACCAATTACTTCTTACTTGGCCAACTGGAATTTTCTCCTACATATTCACGTCTGCTCATACCCCATAACGGTAAATCTACATACAATTTTTGTGACACCGCTAAAGCATACGTATCTGACGACAGTGGTTATGGCCAAAATTCAGTGTAGTAAAAAAATAACCGACAGACACATATAGCCGTTTGCGTCTTACTGTTGCTTGTCAGGTGATTTTGCTTTTGCTGGCTAAATTTGTCAAAAGGAAAAATCTCGTAAACAACTATTAAGCCAGTAGCCAGAACTTCGTTACGTTAGATGACGTATAATGGGTCCAGGGACAACACATCAGCTTAAAACCAGGGAGCATTTTCAGAAAGGTTTTGGGAATTTACGGAATTGAAAATACCGGAGTAATCATTTAATTACACTCAAATGGTTTCAATTGCAAAATATGAAGACATCACAATTTTCATCGTTATATTGTAATCGCTATCATCCCAAGGTATATAGTCGGTGACGGGGCTTGCAACTGAAGAAAAGTATGTGTGTGACACTATCTTAACCAAGTCACGTTCTCCACAATTTCTTCTAGATTGCCAAAGTGAAACTGCGGAAGTCTTTCAAGTTAAATTTGAACATTATTTTGATTTCTCATGCTTAGAAATTTACAATTCAAAATATAAAACGATTAAAAAATACAATGTATTTTCATTCAGGAATAATTGCGGTTGCAAGGCAACAGACCATTCAAAATTTCTCCGTTCATACTAACTGGAAAACGTGCCTACTTTTTCCCCCAGCCCTCATTCCTACGATCTCATAATTCAACTCACAGCCAGTCGATCTCATGATGAAGGGGACTTGTGGATGAAAAGGATGCATAGAAGGGTTGCTTACACTCGAAAAACGTCCGGTTCAAATTTTCACCGATTCTCATCAAATCGGCACTGAACAGAAATCTGTTCAAATACTTGTCTACAATTGGTTCATTTCGAAACAAAATACAATTAATTTTGAACCAAATCTAATCAAACATTAAATCCTCTTTTCATTCAGCGTCAATTTGATTCGTTTTTGGTTCAATTTAAACCTGACGTTTTAAGGGTGTAGTGGATTTTATATAAATTTTAAGTTAGGACAGGCACCTAGAGAACTAGATACAAGTTTGAACAACACTCGCTTAAAATACAGCACTTTAAGTATTGTTTATTCCTTGTTTCACTGCAAACATTATCCGAAATACTTGTCATAAAATGTCGCTTGTACGATTGATGAAGATTTTTGCACGTTTGCTTTTCAGCTGCTATTTTTTTTATCTCAACTTTCCTCTAAGCCTGATGTAGCCATCGAACAACCATTTAAACCGATGTGTACGCCATCTCAGTGCAATAGCGTCTTCCGTTTTATAAGGCGAATTGAATATTCTACTGAAAAGGTGCTAACTTACTGGTACAGGTTGGTGGCCTTTAGATGTGATAGTTTCATCCCTTCATTTTGTCCTATTAAATTTAACGAGAAGAAGAGCTGCCCCTGGTTGTGTTCCCCGTAAACGACCTTCAAGCAATAAGGATAAAATTTGCACAAATGTAGTAAGTGTACACAACTTAATTTTTCTACCATTGCATAGTTATTAAGTGCTAAATAATGTTAATGAGATAACTTAAAGCAATTTGTATGTCTAATTTGAACAATAATTCGAAACAGAACCACTATATTACGTGAAAGGTTGGGGCGTGTAGGTTAGGTATGAGGTAACATCTGCTCATTACTAAATAAATACTCGGATTTCTACACATATCTTCATTTCTTATCTACGTCTTTGTTTTTGTCTCAAGTAGTGTGTAAATTGTTATTTTTAAAGAGGTTTGGTATAGTAAAACTGTTAAAAGTTATGATCTATGTTCTACATCCAATTGTACGCAAATGGCAAATATTAAGGGTAATCTAATTATTGCATTTTCTTTCAATATCCCCTAGGGCAATCAATAAAGGTGCTGCGGGGATCAGACAAGAAGTACTGTACTGTGCAAATGCTATGTCTACATAAACCGGGATAGTAGACTTTCTCTTTCTACTGTTCTATATATCTTCTACTTGCAGTTATTAAGGATCCCATTCAGCACCAGTACATCACTATTCTCCTCTGGCAGAGAGTACACAACTGTCACAGGTGTGTTTCGAGCATGAGAATAGTTACTTTGTACGTTACCGTTTGAACTTCATTGTTTTTTTAGAGTAAAAGAGTGTGAGGGCATACCTTCCCGCCCAACATATTTCTTCTACGTTAGCAATATAACAGGCGGGTTGAATTGTATTGGAAAAGTGTGTTGCCTTAAGATCTTGCAACAGGGCGGACGTCTCGGTGGGGGAAACTGTTCGTCTTGTAGCCGCTAGTGTATTCACGGTCGCTGAGGCTTTTGAGTGCCGTGGAGTTCTTTAAACCTTAGGCACATAGTCGGACTGTATTTTTGCACGTAGTTTAAGAGGTAAACTTGTTTCACCGTCCCTCACCGAGCGTCCAATTCAAAGTCTCTACAGAGGAGAGCAGTCGTAACTCAATTGTCTTCACCCGTAACCTGGTAGGGCTCCTCTTAAAATATTAAGGATTTGTACGTTATAAGTAGGCTACTGATAGTTGCATTTGAATGTGAAAGGCTTGAATGTAGTATTAGTTGTGTAATGCGTTAGGAGAATTTGTTACTCAAATATGACTGAGTGTTTTAATAGGCTTGTTATGTTGGAGACACGACAACCCCCCCCCCTTCCTTTTTTTACCATAAGAAAGCTTTCTCAGGGGAAATGAGGGCCCCTTGGAAGAAGAATTTTGTCTATTCGTTGAATACGTACTAAAAGAGGTATTTAATAATTAACAGGCCTGGCCGGACCCCCGTTGCTGGACCATTACGTCTTATTCCACCTGTGGCTGGATGAGCTGTACTCTAACTCCTTCGCAAGTGCCGACCTATGAATTAATGTTAGTTCTTTTGCCATTTTCTGTCTTTAAAAGCAATTAAAACAACACTTCATATTAATTTATGACACAAACAACCCTAGTTGATAGATATAAAAACATCTTGTCTGTAACGTTCAGTGTCATGCACTTTATGTAACTTAGCTAACCAACATGACTGATCATTCTAAACAAAGCTGTGAACTAAAGTTTCTTACGGGTTCCAAAGGTATACAAATCAAGAGTTGCCCCAGTAGTTCCACTTCTGAAAAAGGCAATGTCACTCGACTCACAGTGTCTTTCGTTCTGACATCAATGATTTTTGCTTTGATTTTATTATCCTTTAAATTTTTCTCCTCCACATCTAAAAATAAAAAAGGTCAAAGTAGTATACTTTGGTAGAAACAATTATTGACAGTTTACAGTTTTAAATATAACTTATGCATATGACGTCACAGAGTGTTAAAGTGCTCCCTCGTTTGGAGGCAAACGCTAATCATTGCAAGTTACAGCAGCAAATGCAGACAGCTGATTTGTCAACCAATCAAATACGCGTGTAACTCTACTACACACGCCTAGTAAGTCTACTGTGTGTGTGCCATGTACTTCATTGTTTTATTCTCAAAATGATATCGCGTGACATCAATGCATAAGATTTATACGGTCGTAAACAGTCAACCCCTCAATCCAATGTTTAATTGTAATGAAATAAACAATGTACAGCCTTCCGTTTCCGTCTGAGAAGATAATTACACATTCATGCTGTTATTTTTCCTACATCTTGCTAGCATTCCACGTCCCTCAAAAGGCGGAGAGCTTTAACATTATGAAGGGGTAAGGGCCAAAGATGTTCGCTCTCGTGCACCCTATAGCTAGACAGCTGGATAGCACAGCTTTGAGAGGAGGGTGGAGGTAAGTTAAGTCATTCGATGTCTTAAAGAAGCAGTAGGTGAAAGTCATTCGATTTATTTTTCAAGTCGAGTTTCTCACCGTCAAATTCTAGGCGCTCGTCCCAATGAATCATTTCTTCTCTCCAAGCCACTTTTTCAGAGGTATCACATCTAAGCCCAGAGATTTCGAACCTGACAAAGAGGGTAGTCTGGTTTGCAACATTTCTCCTAAAACAAGATTTAAAATATGCAAATCTTTGCGTCAATCTCATAATTTGACATCTTGAAAATAAAAGGTATGGAACAGATGACCATTGTGTTACCAATCTCTTGTTGTAGAGAACGTATATGGAGAACGTATATTGTCATTTCGCATTACGCGAGTATTGAGAAGCTGCATTTCACTATGTCCTTCTTTCATAAGGATTATGACGAAGGAAGTGTTATGGCACCTACTTACCACAACTCGGGACAGTTGCCAACTTTTAAAGTCACAAAGTGTATCGACGAATAAATTAGACAATAGTTACTTGGAATAAGGTTCGCTTTCATGTAAGGACTCACCCATAAAGGAAAGCCAACAAACCCCCCATGTAATCTCGTTCACCCCTACACCTGTCGAAATGCATTTTAATATTACAATTTAATGCTCTTAGCTAAACTACTTGAAAGTTGTAGTGGTAGCATTAATGCCTGTAAGAGAATCGTATTAATGGTGTCGAATATACAGTGACACTATTTTTAGTAGACTTGCTCCAAACTCAAAAGCATGAAAATGAAACCGCGTCGTTTATTTGTTTTTTATTTTATTTTTTTTTATTTTATTTATTTATTTATTTTTTTTTTTGCGAGGGCGGGGGTCATTTGTAGTAAAGATTTAGGCAAAGCGAGAAGTGAGTCCGACAAACAGTGGGATTTATTGAACGACAAAACGGAGGCGATTTCTCCCTGAAGTAAAAGTATTCTACTTCTACCAATTGTCGAGGTTCCTTTATTTTTACTGTTGCACACAATCCGAAAACCACAATCAGTCACACTGGCAGGACTCACGTTCGAATTAAAAACTAACAATCTAGGGAATGGAATGGTAGGATTTGAAAACAGCTTATTATGGCAGTTAATATACAGCATAAGCCAACCCGACGTATTTGTTCAGATAGAAAAAGGTGAGAGATACTTAAAGGGAAATATTGCGTTTGAAAGGATATCATAAAATGACACCAATGTAATCTCATTGTAGTCTCTTCCCC
>WURT03079375.1:0-31695 GCA_009936505.3 Holothuria glaberrima | reverse complement strand
GTAGTAGTAGTAGTAGTAGTAGTAGTAGTAGTAGTAGTAGTAGTAGTAGTAGTAGTAGTAGTAGTAGTAGTAGTGGTTACAGCCTTGTAAACACGATAAATCATGAATGATGCCTCTGGACGAATCTCCTAGTTTACAAGCAGTTGCTACCATCATGCGTTCAATAATTCAACTGTTTTTGTTGGCTGTCCAAAGGTCATAAATACATTTGGTCAGAAAAATCTCAGACAGTTTGGATTTGATACATACGGCTTTAGATTAGCAACACAATGATTGCTCATACAAACTGTGAAAACCTGTTGTGTAACTTTAAAGGATGTAATGTGTGGGTCGGATGTAAAGGATGGGTCGTCCATGGACGACCCATATTGATTTTTTTTTTCAATGGAACTGCAATAGGCTGCACTGTCCTTAGCTACTACGTGGATTCTACGAACAAATGAGACCCTACGAAAATCTATGACCTTAGCTGATACTAAAGGCAATACAAATTTTATTAATGAAAGTTTATCCGCAACTTGCCTGAGAAGTGAAGGCCTGAGAAGTGTCATTTCCGGCGATCTAGGAGGTAATTTTAGACACCGGAACGGGGGGCATGCAGGGCGTGTGCCCCAAATCGAAAAATGAAAATTTTAAAATGATCCCAAAAGGCGTTTAAGATATAGATTTCTGTAGGGGGTAGGGTGAGGTGTGTTTCGACCGAGTGATGGACATATGGTAATCATTTTCTATCACAAATGTTTCTCAAACTTTCAGAATTTTCGCAAATCCTTCGCAGACTATCAAAATTTTCGCGCTCCGCGCGCTTCAAACCTTGCCAAAATGTTGTTCTCTTTATCAATATCTTCGGATAGCAACTCCCAGAGAAGCACAGCAGCAAAAGTCAAAAGCTGTTTACGAATAAACAGGTAAAAGACTGGCTTTTTGAGTGGTATGTTTGTTATCACGGTAATTGAAAGTGTCTCGATTCAGATTCAGAATACAGGTTTCGTTATGGAAATCTTATTAAACAAAAATTTTTGGCGCGCATGCCTCACGATTTACATTCCATCTCGTGACCATTATGAAGGTAATTATACCTGATGCCGGTACTATTTGATCACAACAATTTAAAAAAAAAAACAGATTCATCTCCAAACATCTGTAGGGGCCTTGCATCAATATATGATCATTCAATCTGATTTGTAGCATGTTGTGGAAGGTTGGAACTTGAAAGTACGAATTTGTCTCAATACATTTTTCAGAAATTTTAACGGAGCGCTTCGGGCAGCCATTATCGGTATGGATGGTGATCGTAAATACTCTTACGACTTAAAAGCATTCTGAAACGCGCTTTTTAATCCTTCAACGGTTTTGCTTCACCTATCAGGGAGGTCTAATATTCCCTTCCTGCACCTCTCCCTCCCACCCATTCCACATTGCTGGAAGCTGTTCGTGTGGAATTCGTCGTTCAAAATTAGTAAAAGTACGATAGTTGTAAAGTGTTCGGCATCATACTCTATATTATCATTTGCATGTCAGGTAATAAACATTCTGTGGCGTATTTAGGGGGGCCATTGGGTAATGGCCCTCACTGATGCCGGTTTTTTAGTACCTAAAATACGTAAAAAAAAAATTTACAGAAAATTTTACTTAAAAGGTAGCATATGTGGTACCAGATTGCATGTAGGGACACCTACTTTTGCAAAAAGTTTCAAAGTGGAGGGGGACACCCTTCTCCCTTAAACTCCTCTTCCAGGCCGGCAATCACACATGCTGCACGCCAACCCGTTAAAACGCCACTGTAAGCATTATTTCGTTGCCCCATTTCATGTAATTATTTCAGAACTTCCGGGCATTTGCCAGCCTTAGATACGGTACCCTATAATGAAAAATCAAGCAAAAAGGAAAATTTGGGTAATAGTCACAGAATGTTTCTGTGGACTCCACGCAAGTATTTGGGAGTAATAAACTATCCCACATAGAAGGCAGGAAAGTAGCAAAAGTGAGAGGGCTTCAGGAGTTTTGTTGAAAACGTATTCTTCTCTTAGACAGTATAGTCTCCTCTTTCACCTAACCAAAATTTAGAATTCACTAAATTATGGACATTTTCCAGTCATATATATTCAGCTCCAAAAATATCCCAAATGTAGCACCATTTTGCATCTAATCAGCCTTAAATTAACAAAAATTTCTCCCCTTAACAAAACTCTCTACCCTTAGACCCCTGCCCCAGGACGGCAACTTAATGTAGTGACAAAGGAAGGATCCCTATTGCTGTACACAAAAAAAAAAAACGTAGGCCACGTAAAAAAGGGTGCAATTTACGCAAACATGTGAGTTTAACTGAGGTACGTACCATTACCGCATCAGTGATGGTGTTTCACTTAAATTGTGTCAAGGATTCAATAATTACGTGCACCCCCCCCCCTTTTGAAAAATTCTGGATCCGCCTATGTTTTAAGCTTTTTGGCATTCTGCTTTTGTACGGTCTTGTTGTTGTTTCCATACCAGCATGTCTTAATAGCAATAAATTTTGTCTGTCTCGTTAACTGCTTTTCCTAACTCTGCCCTTTACTCCGTTAAACTCTGCCCTTAACTCCGTAAAATCGGAGGAAACCGATTTCATTAGTGATAAAATCTGTCTCAAAATCAAGTTATGATCGCCCGTAGCAGTGGTAATACAATACTGGTGTCTACCCCGTGTCTACTGGAATTGTCAGTCTATCTATACACCATTCCAGCCATCTGATTGTCGGGGTCACAGACGAGACAATAAATAAAGCATACTTTGACGCTGAATGCAATTAGCAACATGAAAAGGAATATGTTCTTCTATAGATATACATATATATATATATATATATATATATACCCCACTTGAGGGTAAAAGCAGATAAACGGTCGATGCAGTCATAGGTTGCAAATACATAATTTATGTGTTATCAAGCTGTAGCCAAGGTTAGTAGTTTTATTACTTCATATGCCCAAAGGTGCTCTGTGGGAGCCAGATATGCTGTGTGAGCCAGCTCCCTGGAGTCATGTGAGAGTCTGGTGAGCGGTGTCACCGATGTTTCGAAAGGTCAGTATTATATTCCATTTTACATTGGGCCGGAAGCTGCTTCTCCAATTTTCCTCGTCTACATTCCTTCATATTTCAACTTTTAATCCCTTTAGGAAGATCTCTGGGGATGGCTTTGCCTTATCCTACATACCATTTTTGATGGAAGATACGTCCCACTCCCCTCACTACAGTCTCAATCGACACAACTTGGCTGGTGATAGTGCGGCAATGTGACACTTACGTTCAGCGTCTCCGTTGGTTTGTGTGTGTAGTGCACAAGAACGTTTTGCATAGGTGTTGTCCACTATAATGGTTAAATCGTCATTAGCCATACGCAATGCAAGCGCTCAGCCGAGAGTTGGCCTATACATACCGGTCAAGCCCTACCCCTTTCCTAGTCCCCTAATGTTGTGTTAGCCTTGTAAACGTGTCAATATGCTTGTTTTTCTTTCTTTTTTTTAATTTGAAGGCAAATAACCACCTCGATGTACAAAATTAAATTATTCATAAAAAATAGTTATATCTGGGTCCAACATTAAAACTTCGGTTAAGTTTGACCTTTCTTGACCTCAATGATAAATGTAGATTTACAATATCTATAAATCATTTGTAATAACATCTTTCGGCAAAATTTAAAGAGGTTCTTTATGTATAAGAATATTCCATGCACAGTAAAATTTAACTTTCCCCTTCTAGAAACGTGATTTTTCAACACTGGCCCCTGTTAGAAATACGATAGTTTCCCTGCTCAATCGAAGATACACGTTAAATTAAACTTTCTATTACGACAAAATGACATAAATTCGAAGAAACGACGTTGTGTTTGATGAACATTTCTCAAAGCATTCACCTTAATTTAAACTACGACTACAAGTACATAAATAAATAAATGAACACAAATATTATTTGAGTCAATAACGGTCGAAGATGTGTATCACAGTAATATCGTCCCAATAGGAGTAAAAATGGATAGGTAGACCGTTTGTACACGATTTACTACTGAGAGCAATATGAATGACAATATTGCAAACAACAGGGGTCGTGACATTACGAGTAGCACCACCACACGACATCATACAAAGTATGTCATGCAATGGAAGGTTACAGTACAACAAAGTTCTCTCTAATGTCTTCCAAAGTTTCCCCTCTCGATCCCGTTGGCATCGTTCCGCAACATGTAGTCCAGTTGGGGCTTCGGTTAGCTAGCACTAGTCAGCTGTCCCCTACCCCCTCCCTGTGGGGCAAATCCTGGTGCCACCTCTGCTGCTAAATTAGGGTCCCTCCTCCAGTTTTGGTGGTTTCGGAGTCTCGAAACCTAATAACATATTGAAATGGCCTTGTGTCATGTACCTAGTGACTGGCTTGAGGAAAGCCTTGTAGGTTGCTGAGTGTCAAGCAAACACTGCAACGCAAGGTGTACAAGACAAGGGCCATGTGACATGGGCAAAATGGGCACATAGAGAAAGAAAAGCCAGTCTAAGTGTCCTACAGAGAAATACGTACCGGCAGTGCGGATGATGTCAATATTTGATGGATGGTGCAAAACATAGTTTCATCCACTGTTTCTGTACTGGAGTATGAACGTTTCTCTGGAGGTACTGGTCATTAAACTTTTGAGATCCCTGACAAAGGGTACCTTCCAGTTGAATGTAAAGACCCTCAGGAGGTTAGCCCAGTTGTTCTTTACCTTGGACTATAATACACACAATTCTTCTTCCTAAAGCACTCAAAAAATAAAAGATGGGGGAAATGTACATAAATTAAGATGAGAACACTTCTGAAAACTTGGCAGTCACTTCCCTAGGTTCATGCCAACGAGGGCGATCTATTTAACTTAGTTGGTGTTCATATTGAAAGGGAAGCACCGCTTAATTACCGAAAAAACCCCAAAACAAAATATGTGCTAGCCTTTGATAAAAATGTTAAGTACATACCGACAAATAAGGACATATATTAACCAAACAAGTACCACCCCCACCCGAAGACATTTGAAAAGTGGGGATGAGGGACATTGCTGGTGGAGTGTGAAAAATAGTGTTGGAGTATCAGTGTTTCTGTCCCAGACTTTCAAATCGTTGGGGAAGGGGGACATATCAAAAGAATATGGATAGGTGTTAAAAGAACATATGGAAAATCTGCACTGAACATCACTGCCAGGGGCACCTAAGATTTGCCATGATTCACTGCGAGGGAAGGAAGCATCCAAGGCTTGATTCAGATGCAAGGTCAACAATCTCAGCTACACTGAGCTGTGTATCTTTAAAGTCAGGTGTGCACAATTAAGAAAACTCTTATGATAACCAATGGAACATAGTAAACACGTTTAGCAATTCAGTAGTTGGTATATGTTCCAATCAGCCATTGTAAGCTGTAAAGTTAAATATGTGCATACTTCCGGAAGTGGGCGAAGACCTACCACATCATAACACATCAAACTTTTAACCACCGCGGTGTCTTTCATGATCCTGGCCCCGGTGTTGAGAAAACGTGGCACCCAAGACCATTTAGATTGCAGGAAATAACACTCTAAATTACAAGTTCATCACTGCAGTCAGTATGCACTTATTACGTGAGGCGTCATTAGGTATGGGGTATGGAGGCAATTTCCCACGAACGGAGCCGACGTGCTTCATTTCAAAACATTTTCAAGGTTAAATTGCATTCAGGCAAAATATTTCAGGCAGATAGATAACTCTGCTTTTATCAATGCTTTGTTCAATAAGTAATGAAGCACTAATTTCATTCAAATACCTTTGTTTGCCTTAAAAAGAGGGAGACGGAAAGCGGAAAAATAATTCCACTTCTTCACATGTTACAATCCTTTGCTTTTAGTTAATAACTATACAGAATAATGAAAGTGTTACATATCGACTTTTTAATGAAGCGAACACTTATGGTATTATTGGAGAAGGAGTGGGAAAGAACAGAAATAAATGTGAATTGGAAGAGCGAGGATGGCGCCTTATTGGATTGCGAAATATATGTAATAGAAATGAATTGCAATTCTGAATAGCATCTCACCACACATCCTTCAGGAATCGTTACCTAAGACATACTTTGGATTATTTCAGTATTAGCGGGGAATAGTTAGGAGTATGTTCGCCCCATGCAATATGTGCTGATCACTGTTGACCTTTTTTCTGCTTTTGGCAAGCAATTTGCTAAATCAAGGAAGAGCACCGTCAATCAACCGACTTGTCCCTGTGACAGCCTGGCTTTGGTCTAGTGGTTTGTAATCATCCTAAGGTGACGCTAACATACCTCAAACTCCCTATATTGCACAAATCTGCACTCTGTGACAAAAAGAGTAAATATACTTCAATTTAGCAGGCCGTGGCCCCCATTCCGTTTATCATTAATCGCACCTAACAGTTTTTGATTTGTTTAAAAACAAACCCTGGTGGGGGTGAAGGAGACTCCAAACTCCCCGTCTTGGCCGTTTTGACGTGATATGACAGAAAATATTTTTCCTGCCTGCTCCGACTTTGGCCAGAGTGCACTGAACATTCCTTACAATGTGTCGCGTGTAAGTGTTAACCATATGTTAGAAAATTATTGCACCTGGCAGTGCTTAAAGAGGATGTGACATCACCCAAACCTGAGTGTTGCTAGAAACGTCTTGCCCAAACATATTAAGAAATGCCCTATACTAGTTCTACAAACAGTTGGTATATCTGCACTTTGACATTCATTCGAAAAATAAGGGAAGTTTTACGCTTGCAAAAGTCAACTAACGCAACCACGTTCTGGAGGACAAACAAACACACGCGGAAGCTAGGTCATGTGCTGAAGCAATGTGTTGGGTGACGCAGTATCCTCTAGAACAACTAGCGTGTCCAATGAACTTGACCATTTGACCTTTCGCGCACGCTCCCCATACAGTTTTACTCAGGATGGGACACAATAACTTGTACAGTCAGTCGTGTTCCCAATTAAAGGCATTTCCCAGTGGCATTTCACAAGAGTCTCATGTAAAAGAGACAAATTTTCCAATTCTTGCCTCCTAAACCCCGTAGCAATACTCTTTTCCTAACTCAGATATCTTATATTAAAGAGTGCCTATTTTTGTCAAAAAAATACTGCCAGTTCTCATCAAAGTCACTGATTGTTATGTAAAGTGAGCACCTTTTGTTTTTCTTTACAATTGAATGTCCTGTTTGTCCTTGAAATTTGATACTGTTGGAATGTTTGAATATGTTTCCATGTAGATTTAGCACAAATCTACACCATTACATATGTAGGGCATAACAAACAAAGTTGCTAAATATTCCCTACACCGGCATTAATATCATAAAGAAGTTCAATTCTATGTCAAATTAATGTGCTGAGATGATATCACAGATTTCCCGGATTGCACTTCATCTTGAGCAAAAAATTGCATTACTTTGAAAATTTGTATCTTCCAAACGCTGCAAGCTAGATGCGGTTTTCACCTCCTAAAAGAGCAAAAAAAAAACTGCACTTTTTGAACTAACTGAATTTTGTCTCTGGAAAATCCCTATATGCTCACTCACGGTAGTGTATCACCATATGGCCTCGAGCAACTGAGACTCAATTCAGTCTACAATGCTTCTGTCTTGGAGGTGCACTAGGCCCGTTGTTTGGTTAAAATTGAAGGTGGGGCTACGAGTAAACTTAGCAGGGAGAATGCCACTGTCTGGGGTGAGGTTAGAGGGCCTTTAAATTGAAAATTTAAAGGCCCTCTAAGGCAGGTCTTCAAAATTCCAGCTAAAGATTACTCCCTGGCTTTCATGTAAAAGGCAGTTTTCTAAAACCGTTTCCAAACGGAATGCACTGAAGCTATCACATAAATCATGAAACATTTTGAAAGTATTTTTGATTACTTGCCAAAGGCAGGCAAGGAATCTATGCGATTGTGATTTCGTGTGGGTATGTGTGTTTGTGAGACTTGTTTTAATCACGATATCTCAAGATGGGAATGCCGGAAACTTTTCATATTTGGGTTTTGGTGGAGGTCGAAGGTTTTTTGAGGTCGCCAGAGGTTAAATTGTGAAAACCTTGTAAATGGATTGTAATCACGCTATCTCAAGATAAGAATGATGGACACTTTTCATAGTTGGTATATAGATTTTTCATGTTAAGAGAAAGACCCCTATCGTTTTTGATGGAGGTCAAACGTCATAAGATAGGAATGACGAACACTTTTCATATTTAGTATATAGATTTGTCATGTTGAGAGGAAGAACCTGTTTTTTGGTGGCTGTCAAAAGTCACGTGAGGTCACCGGAGATTAAACTACGAAAACCTTGAGAATGGCTTGTAAACACGATATCTCAAGATAGCAATGACACATTATTTATATTTTGTATATAAATTTGCCATTTCAAGAGGAAAACCCTATTGTTTTTGATGGAGGTCAAAGGTTATTTGAGGTCACCAGAGAAAAAAAAACGAAAACCTCGTAAACACGGTATCTCAGTAGCAATGACGGATACTCTTCATATTTGTTCTGTAGATATACAAATGACGAATAGTTTATATAATTTTTTTACAAGCATAACCGTTTAAGTAATAACTCTAATTTGAAGTTATGAAGTAGTGGAGCCGTCCTCGGCTCCTCACACAGACGGCCAGGGTTCCAGTACCTCCTATGTCACTCTTTATTCATTTTTTGTTTTTCATTTTTTGTTTTTTGGAGTTAAAAGTTCATGTGAGGTCACCAGATGTTAAATTATGAAAAGTTGTAAAAATTATATAGTCAAGAAGTATTAATTTCAGGGATGAACCTGAGTGCAACAAAGCACCCCTTTTTGGCAAGGAATCACTAAGCCTTTGGACTTTCTGGCTCTTGATGTTAAACCTACGTAAATTTTCACACTAGTGAATTCTGCACTGTGATTTAGTATCTAGGACTATGAAGGCTTCGGATACATCTGCAATTTCTTGTCGAACAATCGCCAACTTTTCTTCTTGCCCCCTCACTTTTGTCACCCCAGCCACGCCCACGCTACTGTATTGTAATAAAGAAAAAACATGACTAGTATGTCTTTGAAATGCTAATTTCGGTTTGTTTTTTGCGCATCTATCTCAGAAGCTAATTTTATCATCATTAATTCTGGTGGAATTATTAGAATCCCATGAATGCCATGAATGCAATTCTTACAGTTTTTCATCCTCCGACCCTCAAACCGGATGCAACATGCTCTAATGAAAAACGACTGACCGTTAGTCCAAATAATGATGTTATGAAAATACAGACAAACTAGTGCAATTTTTAGGCCTGTTGGTGCTTATCCAAAGTAATCTGTTTTTGAGTTGTACAGCTCTAAATATACACAGCTATCAAAGAAGATGGAATTTATGTGCAGCACCACATTTAAGCTTGAGAGCAATATCAACAATATGTAAATACAAAATTATGTAAATGCAGTCCGCCGATGCCATTGTATGTGTATGCTCTGAAGATATAGGCTACTCTTCTCTCAAAGCTATCTAAAATAAACTCGCAGCCGTATATCAAAGCTTACAGTAGTATACCTTTCCCGGGCTCTACAGCTACGAGTCAAGAGATATAGCTGCCTGCGAAAGAACTGAGATTTAAGTGCCATTTACTGATGCCACTAAAGGCTGCAAAGACATACTCATCTAAGTAGTTTACCCTATTTAAAATAGCAGCCTTTTATATCTTAACTCGCAGCATTGCAGGTGTTTATAGGGTTACCTGCAAAAGTATACATTTTCGAGTTAAACTGCTGCGATTCTAACGATTTACAGCTGCGAAATAAGTGAGATTTTACGAAAATACAACATGTAAGCTTGAACACATTTCTTCATCTCGTTGTTCTCGCCGTCATCATCATCATCCTTAGTAGTTGCAGAATTCCAAAAAAAGGCATAAGGGCGAAACGGAAGTAGAGAGAAAAAGAGGGCTATCAACATGTCAGAAAACTTCTGAACTTGTTCAGTATCTGCCAGTTGGGGGGGGGGGGCTCATCATTGTCTGGGAACCTCCGTCATTGGGATGGGGTCTAAAGAGGGGTGTGCCCCTCTCTGTGGACATTTTCTGAAGATGTGAAGGTCTTCAGATGAAATATTATGCAACACACTGGGAAAATTTTAAGACAATTTCTGCAAATTTTGAAATTTGCACAGTGGGAACAAATGAGAGGTTTATTTTTATGGGGGTCTTTAGTCCCCCTCCCTTCGTCCTACAACTACGTTCCCGTCGTAAGGGCTGTGCTTTTGTTAAGGATTTCGTTTTCAAAATACTTAGATAAACTGTGAATGGTATTGAACGAAGTTAAAACCGTCGTTTAGTTAGAAACACTGTTAAAACTGATCAGGTGGGACTGAATTCATATTTTTAGATAAATCTCGTTTTGGTATCTTCGAATTTCAACATCTTAGGGCATTTACCTAAATTGAGCAATAACCAAGTTCATTAGGGGTGTATGGCAATGGCACTGCCATGAGGATAAGGAGTAGCACATCTCCCAACCTGAATAGTGTTCCCCCCACTCCAAGCAACATTCAATGAAATTTTGGGTATAAAAAATTATGCATAAACACCCACGTCCGTCAATACATGGATCATGGCACTATAACCTACTGTCACCTTACAATAAATCGGGGTTCAAAAATTGAACAAAATGGGTGTCAAACTTCATTTTATCGACGCACTTTGCGCACATACATTTTATTAAGCACAACACAAGTACTGAATATACAGAATTGTTTCAACATCTACTTTCTATAGAACTTTGTATAATATGAGGCCGCTAGTCCTCCCTGTTTAATATAATTCCGTAATTGGTTATCTGTTATTTCAATTCTATGTTTAAGATCTACACTGCGATTATTGTAGCCAATTAGAAAAGACACATCTAATAAGTTACGACGATACTTATATGGCCTTCATCTAATAACGTCCGTTAGTTTAAAAAACGGTGGCTGACAACTTGCAAGGAAAATTTTGCTCTCTTGGGACCACACCATCTAGAGGCCATAAAGTGGCAATTACTCCATACCAAGTATAAGTACTTGCAAGAAAAATTCTTTAATGCTGTAAACCTGATTTTCCTAGGCGCATCACGAGGGATCAGTCATTTGATTAGAATTGTTAGTGTAAGGTTAAGGGAATATTTTTATCCTAATTATGGTTTTAAACCATCCGAAACCCACTAAATCACTAAAATTTTCTTGTCGAGGCCCGGATGCTCACGTAGATATATTTTCGGGGTATCATGTCTAAGGCTTCCCTTTGATCAATGGCATACCCGTTGGTTTAATTGCCTCGATATTTATAATAATTCTTAGGCAGAGTTAGTGGAATGATGGTTCCAAAGCCCAAGGTAGCCCCTAACATGATCTGTCGTTTCCACCCACACCCCACCAGGCTCTGTATCATTAGTCCGAGGCTACTAAAGGATCGTCATATTGTGATTTGTGTTGTCTGTTATGTTCGCACCAAATGTTATTTGCCAATAGTTGAATGATTTATTCTAATATTCATTTTTTCATACCCTATGGCTGGGGGGGGGGTTCACCACTGATGCACGGGGAACATCTCACAGCTGTGTGTAGCCTGCGTTCAGAGAACCAATGACCTCGTCCGAGAGGCAATTCATAACTGCAATTTTATGGTATAATGACATCTTATATTTAATATGATGATATTTTAATTTTATACAACCATTTAACGAGCGATGGTACCAGAGGGAGATAAAGTGCCGTTGTCGAATTTTTTTGAGAGCCATAGTTATGATACTGAATAATGCTCACTGATGCTCCATCCGATTATGCAACTCTCGTATGATTAGAGAGTGAAATATAATGGTATGGTAGAATATTCGATTTTCCTGGGGAGCCATTGTCAAAAAAGTGTCCTTTATCTTCAGATAAAGCAAGGGTGTGGAACCTCCTGCCCGCGGACCTTATGCGGCCCGTGAGACCATTTTATCCGACCCGCGGGGTAATTTATAAGTGTCTTCAGAAAAACTTGAAAGGTAAATGATACTAATCTTTCAGCCCACCATTTATCGTTAATCCTGCTTATACTATATTCCGGATATTTCAAGTAAATATGCTGCGAGATAACACTACTATCGTATGATATCTAAAACGGTAGCGTTCCAAAAATGACATGTCTAGCGTTTCGTTAGACATAGGTCAGGTGCACAGTCCCTGTTCTGCTGTTGTTAGAGGAAGCGTTGCTTGGGAGGTAGGCTACTTTATGACCACCTGTTACTTCCAGTACGAAAGTAAGTGGACACTATATTCGTTCCGGTAGATTCCGGGGATCAGAACTCCTGTCCCTCCGAAGAGTGACTCAAAAGTTTAAAAAATGAATAATTGTTTCAATGTTAAGTGGAGAAAAATTAAAATTGTTTCAAAACATGCCTTTTCTCATGTCTCCATTCATTATTACTTTATACATACAAATCTGGAAAATTCTAAGTGCGCTACGTATAGACCCGAAGTGATGGTGGCACTCCCCACAGAAAGTTTCACAAACCCTCCACTGTGCATTTGAGACTGCTCATGCATAACATTACGCGCTCCCAACCCCAACCCACTGTATTCTGGAAACTGTACAGTGTATAGTAGCGTAAGGTGATATTTCCAAATTACCCAAAGGAGGACATCACAGTTTTCAGCCATGTCTGGTCATTGCTTCACACTCGGTCATGCATGTACACAGACATGATGGTACATGCCCACCAGAATAACACATCGAATCACATTAGCTAAACAAACTGACTGCCTGTACATACAGGATTTAATATGGTCGTTTGCAAAATGTGACTTAGGAACACTGCTTAGGCTATATATCCGCAATTTGCAATGTATTTTTAACGCCATATTGTTGTATGTAATAGGCTTGAATTTATTCGTAGGCTTAGTTGATTTTCCTTTTTTTTCGAAATTTGTTAAATTTTCTATTTTGACCTTGCAGACCCTCAAGAAGGTGGGCAAATGAACATCTGGCTTTAAGTAACGCCAGACGTAGGACAGGCTACCCAAAAGCCGGAAAATCCGACGAAAAGCCGGAAATATGGCAATACCCATTAGAAAGTGCAGACATTATGTGGCACATTCTTCCACCTCCTAGTACCATCGATTTTGCGTTACACTGTCCGTGCTGCTCAATGGTAATGTAAACAATAGGAATTACTTTGTTCCTGCCTGTTGCAGTGCAGATCACAGGATAATAGGTATCTGTGGTAAAGAACAAATAACAGAGAATTGCAAAGAGCCAGTAAATGGGGTAATAAATCCTACACGTTGGTCTGGTCTTGACATGGAGGAATGTGGAATTGCCCTTTGCAAAATAACACGAATAACCTGTGCCCAAATTCCTAATGTCACCCCGACTCTCAAATTGAAGAAAAAGACATGAATATCCTAATATAAACCTACAAAAAAACAAATGGTTGCTGCAGATGAAACTCCTCTATAGTAATACTGAGAGCAAAACTGGATAAGCTTTGATCATAAAAATCAATTAATTTTTCGTATACCCCTACCCCCACAAGGGGAAACGGCGCTTGATAACCCGAAAACCATACAGAGTTATAGTGGAAATACATTGTCTTACAAACCCTGGCAAAGGAACTGGACTGCTTAAGTAGGATTGTTATTATATACTTAGAAGTACAGCTTTTCCCAAAAGGTTGTGTCTCCCATTGGCATCACCTCCAGCTCTTGATCACCACTTCAAAGTTAACATTGACATGGAGCGTTTCTTAATAAACCAAGGACATGCAGGAATCACTGACTTTCACTCCTTGTGTTATTTCAGATGAGGATATACATAAGACTTAACAATATCGATGAGATTCAAGAATTTTGACCATTTTGTGCCTAACGGCAAATAGACAGTTGCACCAAATTGCTTTTAAAGATCAGCACACTCTTGCAAATCGCCTGTTAGTTACCTTAAAAGTACCTCAGATCATGTAAAAATAACTTTGAAAAGCAAGGAGTACTCTCCATGAATTTAAGAACTTCGGTAAAAAAAAACTGTCACATGATCAAAAAAGGCATTCATGAATTAAGATCAGTGACAGGGTAAAAAGAAAGAAAATGGAAGTGAAAGTTGAGAAAACAGTGAAAGCGGTTGATGAAATGAATAGATGTACTTGCGGAGGGAACCGGATCGAAGAAGTCCGGACCCCAATATTGTTTTAAGCAGTGAAAAATCTGTTTGGCTATTCCATTCATTTTCTTTCAAAAAATTGATCGCAAACTAGCAAAAGTTCTGGCAAAATATCAAAATTCCCTTGCACTTTAAAATTTCAATTTTATTTTTTTCATTAATACCATCCTCAACTTATATTTTCAAAGGTACGGGTCAAGCTTTAATAACAATTGAATTTTTATGAAATTTGCATCGGTTCAAGCCCCTTACCCAATGACGCCGCAAGCAGATAGTGATGGGGGGGGGGGTAACGGAACCGATTTGTTGTAATCCTATCCCAGTTTCCCCACAAATCAGAGTAAATTGTGCATATACATACCTGCCTATTTGTAACACCCGGGGCGGATCCTTTCTTTTACCCCTCATGCAGGCACCGTCCTGAGAGAGGGTTGGAGGGAAAGGCTGGCCCCGTCCCCTTTTAGAAATTTTTGTTCGTTTAAAGTGGCGTAGATGCAAAGTAGTGCTATAAGTTTCTGGCAAATTTTGGAACTGATTATACATTGAAAGACCTTCATAATTCAGTGAATGTTTCATTTTTGGTTAGGCCGAAGGGGAGGGTGTGTTGACTTAGTAGAAGGGGAACGACTCCTCCCCTAGAGAAACTTTGTTGTAATTCCACCCAGATACCCCCACAAGACAGATGTAAGGTGACTTAGATGCAAAATAGTGCTATCTTTGGCAAATGTTTGAAACAGAGTAATCATACATCCTTAGAAACTCTCATTAATTAATGATATTTTGGCCGAAGCGTGACAACTCTACTGAAATGTGTAACGACAAATACAGAGTTGCCACCCGTAGTGAAATTTCACTATTTGTAGTGAAATTCGGACTTTCGTAGTGATGTAGTGAAGGAAATATAAAATTGTCGAAAAGTAGTGAAATTTCACCAAGTTTAAGTCGAAAAATATTCTCCTTAGTCTCTTAAGTCAAACGTGGATGTTAAGCCCAGCCTAATATTGTTTTTCCAGAAAGTCCACACTAGCTGTACTCTACTAGCTGTCTGTAGAGTCATGTGAGTGATAATCTTTCAGCCAAATTTGGCCGTGAAACCACATCACGACCCTGACAACCCTGACAGAGAATTGTATGTTCCTTTTATATCAATCCGCAATCTTGCAGGTGCACCAACCATACAATGAATCAGCCTGTCTTGCCAATGGCTGACAAACATAATGTCAACTTTGTGAGTACATTCGTTTCACAAGGCTTCCTTCTCGGGAAAAATGTAATTCCTATTTTCAGGAAAAACAAACAAATAAGTCAAAAGGGTTCCAGGGAGGAAAAATTGAAAAAATAGAGGAAAACTGAGGTAATACTAATGATGGGTAGGGTGAGGTATGCTGTCAAACGTCTTGTAGTGAAATCCCATTTCAAAAAGTGAAATTTCGACCACCCACGTAGTGAAATTTGAAAAAGCTGAGTGGCAACCCTGGACAACTGCATACCTCCAATCATTCACATTACGATACAAATGTTATTGTACAGACTACTCGTGATAACAGATTGCCCTAGGATCCTCCCTTGATGCATGGTCCCTACTTAGGTTGGAAATGTACCTGTACCGTTTTTCGAAATAGCGTATAGGTCCAGATATGGTGGTCATGAGATGCGTAGTGCGCACCGTGACGAATGCGCACCGAAATTGCGCATTAGAAATCCTTTCCATGACAGTTTAAGAACGACTTGTGATAGAAATTGATTCAAATAGACCCATCACTAAGTAGAAAGCACACCTCACCCCCACCTCCTTCAGAAATCTATAGTTTAAACTCCTTTTGGGCTCATAGAAAATATTCAGAAAGTTTCAGAAATCGATGTGGGCAAGTTCCCCTTTACTCCTCTCTCAGTTTTTTCCTTTAAAAGCTGTTCATAGCTATACTTAATATCATAAGAGGGGTTCCTTGCCACATCCAAACATATCATTTAGCATCCAAGCCACCTAACATAACAAAGCATCTCAAATGGAGGAGTTTCACTACTTCACCTAGACAACACACCCTTCCCCTACATCCAACAAAAGTAAAAACAATCCATTTCGAAAATTTTATGATCATTATAAAATTTTGCCAGTGGCCGACTTGTAGGGGGTAGGGGTTGCATGTTAATCTTTTTTCCTGGGGGATGGATGTAAGTGAGTGGTCACCTACCTTTGGATGATTTTCATTAAAACGAGGCCACAGATGCAATCTGGAACGATCGGGCAGCTTTACATTTTTAGGGGACAAGTGATGTGATTGAGGGGGCATAAAATTTTCTCTTTATTTATTAATTGTTAATTATCAGTGGCGCCTCCAGACTCCAGAATGGGGGCGCCAGAGTTAGTCGTAATTTTACCTCAGTTAAACTCCCATGTTTGCTTATATTGCACCCTTTTTATGTGCCCTGCGTTTTTGTACAGCAGTGGGGACCTTCCTTTGTCACTACATAAAGGTGCCATTCTGGGGGAGGGGTGTAAGGGGTGTTCCCCCACCCCTTTCAGAAATTTTTGTTTATTTAAGGTTGCTTAGATGCAACATGGTGCTATCTTTGGGATATTTTCCGAGCTGATCATATATGACTGGGAAATGTTCATAATTTAGTGAATTCGAAGTTTAAGTTAGGCGAAAGAGGAGACTTTGCTGTCTAAGAGAAAAATACGTTGTCAGCAAATCTCCTGAAGCCCCCCTCTTTTTGCTGCTGTACTGCCTTCTATTCGGGATAGCTTATTATGCCAAAACACGTGTGTGGAATCCACAGAAATATTCTTTGACTATTACCCAAATTTCCCTTTGCTTCATTTTGCATAAAAGGGCGTCTAAGGCCGGCAGATACCTGTATAGGGCTCCCGGAAGCTCTGAATCAATTCTATGACATGGGGGCAATGACATAATGCTTACAGTGGTGTAGACAGTATTTTTCAAAAGGGTTGCCATGTTGTGCGTCGTGTGATTTCCGACCTGGGGCGGGGTATCCCCCTCGCCTATGAAAAATTTTGAAAAATGAGGTGTCCTTACATGCAATCTGGTGCCACATATGATACCTTTGAAGTAAAATTTTCTGTTTAAATCTTTTACGTATATTACAGTAGGTACTTAAAAATGGCATCAGTGAGGGAGGCCCATGGCCCAATGGCCCCCTGAATACGCCACTGAATGCTTATTACCTTACATACAAATGATAATACAGAGTATGATGCTGAACACTTTATAACTACTTAACTATATAAAAATTTCTGAAAAAATATATTACGGCAAACACGTACATTCAAGTTCCAACCTTCAACATTATGCTACAAGTTAGATTGAAAGATACCATAATGATGCAAGGCCCCTACAGATGGCTGGCTCTGTCTTTTGAAAATGTGATCAGAATAGTACTGGCAACATTGATTATTACCTTCATAATGATCATGACATGGATTACAAACCGTGTTCCATGCGGGCGTAGCGCGCCGAAATTTTTCGTTGTATAAGATTTCCATGACAAAACCTACATTCAGAATCTGCATCGAGACACTTTCAATTGCTGAACAAAACTACATGTCACTCAAAAGGCCAGCCTTTAACCTTAATAATTTGTAAACAGCTTTGGACTTTTGCTGCTGTGCTTCTCTGGGAGTTGCTATCGAAAGATATTGATAATTAGAACAAGGTAGTAACCTTGTGGTAAGGTTTGAAGCGTGAGAAAAATTTTGGTAGTTTGCGAAAATTCTTATAGTTTGAGAAACGTTTTTGATAGCAAAGGATTACAATAGATATATCACTTTGTCGAAAACACACCTCACCCCACCCCCTATGGAAATCTATAGCTTAAACGCCTTTTGGGATAATTTTAAAATTTTCAGAATTTTTCGATTGGGAGGGGGAACGCACCCCCATACCCCCCATGCCGGCGCCTATGTTAATAAAAACGCAGTTTCAATTTTCATCTGGGGGCAGAAATTTCTTTTGGAGGTTATTGCCCCGAAATGCCGCCGTAGCTACGGACCCGGGAGCGATAGTTTTTTTTTAAATAATATGCAATTTATGCCCTTAAATAGTATCAGACACGGATAATGGTAGGGAATTGAAAGAAAAACTTGACAATATTCGAGAAAAGTTTCTTTTCGATAGATGTGGGTGCTCATCGATGCAAAATAAAAAAACTAGTTCATATATATTTCAAGCAGTGAAATATAGTAAAAGTCATATGGGACATTTTACACAGATTTTTCCAAGATATCCAATTAAATATCAGTCCTTTTTTCTGAAAATTTAATTCTATGTGCCTGAGACATCTATCTATTAGCTAGTGGCAACTCCCAGGTTTCTCGAAACAAGTCTTGTCATCAAACGAAAGTGACCTCATCATTCAACGAGGTTGTAGCATCCGCGTATGAAGGTCGAACTTTTATCCTAGGCCGGGGATGGCAGGAATGACTTCAGTTTTGACAAACCCCGAGTTTACAGACTAGAACCTATGGGAGAGTTTAGCAACTTTTTATCAACCCTTGGGCAGGCCCTGCAACACGCCCCCCCCATCTGATTTGCACCCATGGCTAAACACAGGATTTTTTTCCATTTGGGACAAAACAAGGCAAATAAATATCTAACTTTATCTGTTCTCTGTAAAATATTTCCCATTTGAAAGATTCCCAGATGAACAGAAAATTGACTTTTGCTTCCATTACAAGATGTGGTAAGCTATACACTCGTGAGCTGCAGTCTGTACGATTATCCATAAAAAGCTTAACTTCTCATGTATTTCCAAATCATGTACAGAGCAATTGCATATTGCATCCCCAATTAGTTACAGTAGTGTGTGGCAGTGCCTTTTTTCACCGGCCCTTCGGGCGTTCAGAATCACCTTCGGGTGAACCAGTAATCACGAGTCAATTTGGATTTGAGTTTACAATGACCATTACTAAATCAAGCAATCAAGCATTCTCAGCCTCTCTTATGACTAGAACTACTGGGCCTGACAGTCGTTCCTGAGCAACGTCCGAAATCAACATTAAGCTCTGCCCAACCTCGAGAGAAGTCAGCCATTTCATCTCATACAAAACCGTTGGACTGTACATTTCAAGAACTGTTGATAACACTTTTCCAAGCGGACCAAAGAAAGGCAGAGTGATTGTTTTTCTTCAAAAGCAATTTGCGTTCCAAGACTTGACTATCAGGTTGACTTTATGAACAGAGTAATGTGACGTTTTGTGGTTGCCCTCTCGTGGATTCTTGAAAATTTCACAGTGAGGGGCGATAGTATCCATTGGAATTGTTTGTTGTCAAATCAAGGAATCGCAGTTTCTGACAGAGAAACTGCCTTGTACGATTTGAACATCAGAAGCGGTTCACGATCTTGAGAAATATGAGTGACGTATCCAATAATTGTTAAAAACAAACTAAAACGGGCAAATGAATAAAATTCTTTTCTTTTTTATTTGTTTTGCTTTAGATCAACACTCGTCGCCCCTTTCCCCTCTTGGATTCGGGATTGGAAGACACTTGGTTGAAAATAAAGAATACATTCTACAACGTATCATCATGGCGCTGACAAAAAAAGAAGCAATACTTTTCTTGCAGGATGTTCTACATGTACCCGATTCACTTTGCTCTGAACAACGACCTTCTGTTTCCTTCTTGAATGTGATTATTAGATCATACCAAAATGTCGTTCCTTGGCAAAGCGTTACTTCCTGGGCAGTGCCGCACAGTCAACGCCACCTTCCCACCTGGGAGGAAATAAAGGAAAGGCAGTTTGCGAAACAAGGAGGAATGTGTTACGAGAATAACATGTTCATGAAGGAACTGCTCAGTGCACTCAACTTTGATGTTTACTATATTTCCTGCCAATTCTGGGACCCGGACGATCACATGGCTGTTATTGCGCGTGGATTGACCGGCTATTTCAGCAGACATTTGGTAGACGTAGGTACAATAAGTCCACTTTTTCAGGCCATCCCGTTTGATTTCGAGACAGATTCTGTCGAGTACGACTTCGGTTTCTTTCGCCAAAGGTTTGTGAAGACAAATGGTGTAATAAAGTGGCAACATTCGCGACGCTATCCTCCCCTTGATGGTTGTAACCTAACGAGGAGGGGTGAATGGTACCAAATTGCCCGAATGAAGGCCGATACACCTTGTGATGTGGACGTCTTCAAGGACATGATGACAATCAGGTACAAGGTGCTAGAAAAAATTGTGTTTTTTGAACAGACAAGAATAGTAGTCTACAAGAACAACAAACTTATTGTTATAAAAGGTATGCAGTTGGTCAAAGAAAATGACGATAATACAATTGAGAAAAAGAAAATGGAAAATACTGACGAGGTTGTACAGGCTTACAAGACTTACTTTCCGCAAATACCTCCTGAGGTTGTTAAGGAATCCCTGAAAAATACAGCTGAAGCTTTAAAGCAGTGAAACATTCATATAAACAAAAGTAAATTATTATGTTAGGTCAGAGTTAGTGGATCTGCTTCATAATCAGGCTAACGATGCAACTTTAATATTCATTGTAATAGGGTTTATTAACAAAAAATCTGTTTTTATTTTAAACTTGAATGCAAGGAACTTGGAAATATAAAATAAAGTAATTATTTAAATGTAAAACATAAGATAATTGTAAAGACTGAATTTTCAAGTTACTGTGAATTCTGATTTCTAGCATATCATTCGTTACCAAATGTCGTCATCAAAAATCAAATCTGGAATGAGTTCTTACTCAAAGATAGGCTTTTTATCATTTTATGATATATGTCAGTTTCCTTTAGGGGATGAGAGGGGGGTGAGTATTTTATTTTTGCAAAGTAAGCCCAGGCTGTTTGTCAGAGGTTTAAGATAAAGGTGCATAGAATGGTTGCCTCAGATACAAAGGGAGAAAAGGCAATTATGAAGCGAAGGGGATTAACTCCGGTCTTTGGCCCAATAACATTTATTGCCGCAAATTGCAGTAATTTGATCAGCATCTCAAGGTGGACTAAAAGGAAAGATATTTTTGAAACGTGTGAATATTAAGGGAATTAAGCTGTTCATATGAAGATGAAAATTTACTTTTATATTTCCTGCGGGAGGATTCCATGTAATAAGGGTGGCTAATGAATGTATGTGTGTGTAGATGCCTACATGTGTTTGTAGCACTTAGCTTCTAAACACGATATCCTCAGATAAGAATGATGGATCCTTTTCATACTTAGTCTTTCGATTTATCACATTGAAAGAAACAAGTGTATTATTTTTGGTGAAGGTCAAGGATTATTTGTAAACAAGCTATATCAAGTTAGGAATCGTCAATACTTTTCTCACTTGAAATGTGGATATGTAATACTTAAAAGAGTTTAACCCTGATATTTCAGGTAAAGTTCAAAACTCATCTGAGGTCAAAGGTTGCCAAACTGCAAAAACCTTGTACTGTAAACAGCTCTTAAAGTACTCGTGACGGACAGCTTTCAAACTGCTTGTACACTGATTCTAAACTGCTTGAAAACATGATATTACGTTAAGGGTTCTATTGAGATATATCATACTAAGAATATTGATGTCCCATACTGATATCAAGAACCCTACTGTTTTGGTCGAGGTCAAAGATCATTTTGGGTCATGAAGGGGTCGTATGATGAATGATGAAAACCTCGTAAACACGATATCAATCTTGATAGATCTAACTGTTGACATGTGTTGCTCCCATATTGCCTTAAATAATTTAATTGCTTTGAAGGCGGCCAAGGTCATTTGGGGTCAGAATAGGTCAAACTGCTGAGAATAAGTATGTAACTGTTACGGTCTTATACATAGCATGTGGATGACCCATCGTATCTACCAGAAGCCCATTGTTGTTAGTGGAGGTTAAATGTCATTCATCAAAGTGAAAAAGTGAAAAGCTGTTGACGAATACATTACGCGTGCTTTGAATGTTTATTTGGGGCATTTTAAGATGTTTCCAATGCATTTGGCAATGTCCATCATCCTATTCTATGGTTAAATACTCTGATATTGAAAGATGAGTTACGAGCATGTTGCTTTCACTATCGAAAGTGTCACAGGTCACACTACATAATTATGCGTTAATCGAGGGCACCTCACGGGGCTCACTTGTACACTATTCATTTATTTCAATGTTTGTAATCATTGAATTGCAAAATGCCGTGTTTTGTGTGTAGCCTGCGCATTCCCTTTACATCTTATCAGGTTCTCTTTTCATTGTGTTATTCACTTGTCTTTCGAGCATACTGACCCTTCTCTTGTTCTGGGCTTTCTCAAGGAAAGTAAGCTTTACAGTAAATTTTAACATGACTCCCGCATTAAGCTTTTGACCAGACATTTTAGTGCAATTTTACCCCATCGTTGCTTTTTTAGTTAATTTTTACCCCACCATTCCCTTTTTTTACCTAGCTGACACTATATAACACATACGTGTTGGTGTGTCGTTAAACCTCATGTAACTAACTAACTAACTATTCACTTGTCTGCCCTCCAGTTTTTGATTCCTTGCTCAAGGTAAGCTAGAAATCATTGCGATGATAATGCCGTGTGTGTGCGCGTGTGTATGTATGTTTGTGACGCTTTTTGTAATCGCGATATCTCAAGATAGAAATGACAGACACTTTTCATATTTGGTATATAGATTTGCCATGTTCTTAGAAATAACCCAATTATTTCTGGTGAAGGTCAAAGATATTTTGAGGTTACCAGAGGTCAAAGACCGAAAACCTTGTAAACAGGACATGTCAAGATAGGAATGAAGGACACTTTGCCATGTCGAGAGTAAAAACGCTATTTTTTGTTGGAGGTCAAAGGTTGTTACTGCAAATCCTCGGATGCTGCTTTAGCTCTCAAACACCGGCGATTGCTGGATTTTTCAAACCTGTTCATGTTTGATCTTCCACTCTGAGAATATAAAAGTGCCAGGAAAAGTTCAATTAATTTGCTTTTGGGCTTAATCCACAGTAGTTCCAGTCACGCAAAGGGTTGTGTGTGTGCTTCAATAAACAATCACTTGTGCTTACATGTACAATAGAGGAGATAGTAAAAAGGAAATAGGCAAGGGATATGTTCTCCTTGGCAGCTTAATGCAAGCGGTGTGACAAGCATCCTAACCGGCAAAATGCCTCATGAAGTTATTTGAGGTCACCGAAGGTTAAACTGTGAAAACCCCGTAAATGGCTTTTAATCACGATATCTCAAGATAGGAATGAAGGACACTTTTTATATTTTGCACATAGATTTGTTATGTTGCAAGAAGAGACCCTTTGGCTTTTGGTGGAGGTCAACGGTCATTTGAGGTCACCGGGGGTTAAACTGTTAAACTGTGAAAAAGTTGAAAATTGCTTGTAATCATGATATCTCAAGATTAGAATAACTTTTCATGTTCAGAGAAATAACCCTATAGTTTTTGGTGGAGGTTAAAGGTCATTTGAGGTCACTAGAGGTCAAAGGCCAAAAACCTTGAAATCAAGATATCCCAAGACAGGAATGAAGCACACCTTTCATATTTAATATATAAATTTGACATGTTTAGAGGGAGAAATTTATTTTTTTGTTGGAGGTTAAAGTCATTTGAGGTCAACAGAAGTCAAAACCTGAACTTTGTTAACATGACATTTCAAGGAAGGAAGTACCAACAAGTGCCTTTTAAGAAAAATTTTTTATATTCCTTTCGTTATATATGTTTTTGTAGGGTTCAAAGGTCTTGTGAGGTCAGCAGGGGTCGAATTGTGCATGAATAATAAAAATGTAGTGACGAAATATAAATCTGAAGGATGAACCTCTGTGTAGCAAATCATCTCATTTTCGGCAAAGAATCACTAAGATTTGGGATTTCTGGTTTCATTAAAACGTCAGTAAAAGAAACACTTTCTCCTGATGTGTAAATCGTTTACAGTTGCAAAGGTGTACCCGAACATTGGCTTTTTCAGTACTTTGTGGTTTCATGCCTTACCGATTTAGATTTGAAGACACAAAAGGAAAAGCAAATTTATTTGGAAAAATATTTCTTGAGGTAGCTTTGGGCCTACTTCAAAAGCTATTTGATTTTGGCATATAATTAAAAGATAATCATGCACATGCTTAAACATATGGCGTCTGCCTTCTAAATTAGCAATACAACAATCTTTTTCGAACAATTCGCAACGTGCTCTCGATCCCGTAGCTCATTATCTCAGATGGGTCACAGTGCCGTAAATTTTATGTTGCCGTTTTGGTCTAAGGCTAGTAGGTATGCCTTGTTCTTTCAAAACTTTTTCGAAATTGTATGTGCTTTAGCAGTGTCTCTCGACATTTTCTGAAACATTTCCTCTAAATTTACATTAAAATTTTCGTATGTAGACTACATTTAACTCCCTCATATACACAAGGGCTATTTTTTGTGTCAACAACAGCAGTGTCAAACCCAACACGCTCATTAGATCTTTTTTTCTTTGATCTCAGGGGTTAAATGTCAATTTGTGCAAAGAAGACCACCGTCAAAGAAAGCAGGACTATTAATTTTTTGTTCAGTTTTAATAGCAAGATTTGAAAAGTTGCTAAATTTGATAATGAGTGTATCTATGGCACAAATTCTAAGGACAATGGACCTACTCACCAAGTTTGGGGCCAGTAGTAATTTCAGTTTTGGACGAGTTCGCGACATACTTTTGTCCTCAATATTTTCATTTGACCTTCTCAACATGTGACCCTTTGCCTCAGGAGGTCATATTGCAAGTTGTGCAAAGTAGCCTTCTATCAGAAAGCTATCCGATGAAATCAGGAGCATTTTTTGATTTTTTGCCGAAAGCAGGCATGAAATCCATGCAATGGTGATGTGTGTGTGTATTGGTGTACTGGTTAGATCTGATTTAATGAAACATCAACACGAATGTGTTATATAGTGTCAACTAGATAAAAAAAGTACAGTCCAAATACGGTCTCAAATACGATTAAAGTTCAAGTTCGGTTTCAAATATAGTTCAAATTATGGTGCAAGTCGTTCCCGTCGCCTCTAACCACAGGCGGGAAATACGGTGGGCATATTCTACAACCCAAAGCTCACAGGAGGCGCGTGTGTGTGAATGTGTGTATGTGACGCTTAGCTTGTAAACACTATATCTCAAGATCGCTATTATAGCTGACACTTTTCATATTTCGTTTATAGATTTGTCACGTTGAGAGGAAGAACCCTTTTGTTTTTGGAGGAGGTCAAAGGTCATATGTGGTCACCAGAGGTCAAAAACAGAAAACCTTGTAAACATGATAGGCTCAAGATAGCAATGATCGACACTTCATATTTGGTACAAGGGTTTGTTATATTGAGAGGAAGAACCCTATTTATTGGTGTAGGTCAAAAGTCGTTTGAGGTCACCGAGGTTAGACTGCATAAACCTTTCACCCAAGGGCACCTACCCCAAGTCAGTGCCGTGGATCCATCTCCAAAAGTGGGGGACTTTTCACCATTTGCAAATCGCTGTCCGGAGGGTTAAGGGGAGGGGTGTCCCCTACCCACTGGAAAAGTTTTGCTCACGTAAGGTGGGCTAGATGCAAAATGGTGCTAAATTTGGGGCTAAATTTGAATTGAATACATCACCAAGAATTTCTACTATTTTAGGAAGTTTTTTTTGTTCATTGTGCTTGCTTAAGTGAATTTTTTACTCAGTCCTTGGAGTAAATCGTGAAGTGAGTGAACAGTAAATTGTTAGACTTTTCACCTTTTACGAACTGCTATCCTGGGGATGGGGTGTCCCCCTCCCCTTTGAAGAAAAAGTGAAATTGGAAGGTATCTATATAGCAAATGGTGCCGTATTTGGGCGAAATTTAGCTTTTATTATGTAATGTCAATTCGTAATCACAGCTTTAGTTTTCATTTTGAGGTGGGGGCGTTTTGGCGACGTCCCCTACCCCTTCCAAAAAAGTGAGGGAGGCGAATCCCCCCCATGATCCACGCCTATGCACCAAGTGTAAAATGCATTGAGTTATTAGTTAAGGAGCAGCTGTTGGGAAACGTAGCAGCCCACGCACTTAGATTAGTCAGATGTACAAAAATAACTTAATTTTAGGCAAATTACTTCACATGACCATAACACAGGACCTCCACCAATCTTTTCCGTCCCATCCTTGATTACCAGAGATAAAGCCTCAAATTTCCCTAACATGCATTTCAATGATGACGGTTGAACTGGCAGAGATTAACGTGTGCACTTTTCAACAGAAACGAAGCACCCCTCACACTCCGTATGAAGGGATGGAATAACTACGCAGGACAAGGGTAATTGGCTAGCGAATTGAGCTGCAGTTGAAGGGAAGGAGCTGGCTAAATAATCCATCGACCTTGCAGCTTTTTAAGGGGGGAGGCTGGAGGACAAGAACAGTTCATAGAAGAGCCAACACTATTTTCAGGTATGGTTAAACCAATGAAAAACTTGAGGAGGAACAAAAATGCAGACAATCTTCCAATGTTCCCAACAAGTAAGCCTGAAATACTCAGTAAACTTTGCGTACCGGAACCTTGGAACGTAAGGAAAGGAAATATATCCCTTAACGAGATCTATTGTTAAAGCTGGATGACTTCAATGCTTCGAAAGGGTCATGGGGACATGCAAAGTATTTTCATTTCTGAATAATAACCTTCTTGAAATATTTTTTTATAAGCATTTTCAAGCTTTTGTAGTTTACTCATTGGGGATAGCCTATCGGCCGGGGTTAACAAGGTTTTCATCTGGTGACCTCAGGTATCTTAAAATGACCTTCGACATCCACAACTGACTATATTTTTCACCAAATGTGACATTTCAATATCGAGAGTATGTGAAGTATCAATCTTTCTTACCATTATATATCGGGTTAATACTAAAGTGACCAGGTGCTCATAGTCTCACCTCCAATGCCTTCAGATAACATTTCACTTCTACCATAGAAATTGTACGATTTATTCACTAAGTAGCCTATCACGTGTTCACAAACAAAGAATGAAAACGTGTTTCCAGGTTTTTATGCGTTGATACTGTGTGACATATACGCACATTCATACGCACCCCCATCTTTATTACAAAGAATACTTTTAAAAAATACCTTTCCTTTTAACAAAGAAACAGAGGAAGTAGGAAAAGTTGAAATTTATTCAAAAGCTGACATTTTTATAAGCTTTAGATCTCACCATTTTTTATCTTACTACACCGCCGCAAGAGCAGGTAGATCATTGGTTAAACATGATTCATTTAAATGTTCTCTGTTTATGGTAAACGAGAAAAAAAAACTAAAATTATAAGAACACGGCCCACGAAATGTGAAGAAAGTCAATGAAAGGTATGGAACTCCTCACAATTGCTGAGACGCAGTGTCGCAGTATTACGAAATTTCCTTGTTATCTCCAATGGTCTTTGACCTCCACCAGAATGGCACGACTATTGTAGGTACATGCATGAGTCCTCCGTTCACTATACGCATGAGATCCTCAAAATTTGGGCAAGATCGCCACAGTTTTTAGTTGCGGTGCCTGCTACGCAGGCACAAGCAACTTATGTCTCCGACACAAAAATACGAATATGGCTTGTGATTTTTCTTCTATATCCGTTGGTTGTTTAGAAATACGGCGTAGTTCAAGTTGAAGGGATGGTTGTTCTGTTTGATGAGTTCAATTTTGGTGAGTTTTTGACCTTTCTAAGGTTTTATAATGGCGGAATTTCCTTATTTCAATTGGGGGATTGGTGTACTAAACTTCGCTATATACTACTGAGATTGACGTCACCATATGTAAAGGGATTTCCCCCTGTAGAATCGGAAACGGGTTCTCCGATTGGAAAGGCCGGCATCGTACTGATGTGCTATGTGAGAAGATGATGTGATTTCACCATCTCTGACAGTTCTTCGCCGAAAAATGTTCCATTTTTGAAGACAATTTTGGTGCGAATGAATGATCATACTGCTCAACTGATCAAAAAACGTGAGTTGAACATTCGTGTAAATTAAAAACAGGTTAAGTTAAGAATAAGGCATAAAAATTGTGATTCAGTTCAGGTAGACGAAGTTGGTGCCGACTGCCAGGACTGCCGCGCCTGGGCCTAGGCTACTTTGTTAGTAGGCATGGGCTATGTATAGTGTATATAACCCCATGTAATAGGCCTGAGCTATTTATAGTGTATAATAGGCTAGCTATGGGTTACCGTTAGTTTCCTCCCCCTAAGAAAGGTTAGTTTCCCCGCCGAAACGTTTGTTATCCTGCTGGCCCGAGGCCAGTGATTTCATCGTGCGGATAGTTAAACTACTGACAAACTTAGTCCTCCGGGCCATTTGAATTTTGTCACAGTACATAAACCAACATAATTTTCAAAACAAATCTTTTAAACTGTGCCCTTGAAAATTGTTATGTGCATAAATTGTAACGTCAAAAGTTGAACACATTTTGTCGTCGACAAATACCGATCGTTTTTAAAACGATTTTGCATGTTCAAACATTGTAAACACCAGTTTCGGGATATAAAAGTTGATGCTCTGTTACGTACACACATGGTTTGGGGTGTTACAACCAACCGATACTGTAAAAAATAACCGATAATGTAAAAAAAAATTATTACCAATAATGTAAATAAAAAAAATGCCGATAATGTAAAAACTCTCGTTTACCGATAATGTAAAAACTGTTTTAACGAAGATTTCATAGGACCATATTATGGTCCTACGTACATGTGTGCGTGCATATGGGTGTATGTAGGTAGGCAGGCATGTATGTAGGTAGGTAACAAAATTTTTATCTCACCAAAAGAACTTAACTACGATAAAAAATATCATAGAAGGACTTCAAGCATTTTATGACATGAAGGGGAGTTATAGTGCTGGCACAGCTTATTTGCATATGGTCCATTAGAGGGCGCTCTCTAATAAAAACCAGATATCTCGAAAACTTTGCTCGTAAACACGATATCTCAAGAAGGGAGACCCTGACAATTGTCAAACTAAGTACAAAGATGCCCCATATTTTGAGGAAGAACCCTATTGTTTTTGGTGGAGGTCAAAGGTCATCTGACGTCACCAGGGGTCAAACCCTGAAATCTTTAACACGATATCTCAAGTTAAGAAGCTTGGATTGATTTCATACTGAGTATGTAGATGCATCATGGTGAGAGGAAGAACCCTATTGTTTTTGCGGGGTCAAAGGTCATCTGGGGTCACCGGGGGTCAAATCCGGAAACCTTGTTAACACGGTATCTCAAGGCAGGAAGCTTGGATCAATTCTATACTAAATATGCACATGAATTACAGTGAGAGGATGAAGCCTATTGTTTTTTGCAGGGGTCAAAGGTCATATAGGGTCACTGAAGGTCAAAATCTGAAAACCTTATTAACATGATATCTCAAGTTAGGAAGCTTGGATTGATTTCATGGTTAGTATGAACATGGGCTATAGTGAAAGGAAGAACCCTGTTGATTTTGGCAGTGATCAAAGGTCATCTGGGGTCACTGGGGGTCAAACTCCTAAAACATTGTTAACTTGATATCTCAAGTTAGGAAGCTTGGATTGATTTCATACTTAGTATGTAGATGTGTTAAGGTAAAGGATGTCATCCGGGGTCACCAGGGGTCAAACATTGAAAACCATGATCTTTATCTTGGGTCACCAGGGGTCAAAAAGGAAAATTTCCTAAGAGTTCCCAAGATCTTTACTTGGGGTCTTCAGAGATCAGAAAGTAAAATTTCCCAAGAATTCCCAAGATCTTTACCTGAGGTCACTGTAATTCAAATAGCGAAATTTCCCGAGAATTCCCAAGTCTTTCATCTCTGGTCACAACAGGCCAAAAAGCAAAATTTTTCAAGAATTTACAAGAGGGTCATCTGAGGTCTCCAAAGGCCAAAACGGAAAATTTCCCAAGAATTCCCAAGATCAAATACTAACACAAAACTGTATTTTCAACACCTTAAGATAGCATTTCACCAGTGACTGAAAGAAATGGGATAACATGGCATTATTTGGAATAAAACATATACGTCATCAAAACCTCAATGTATTTTTGCATTCTGGTTATACATTTGAAGGCATTGACACTATTGTTGGATTCTTATTCTTGTTTTTTGTTTTTGTTTTTACTTATATATACTGTAGTCAATTGAAGTTGCCTGGAAATTATAGTTTGCTGAAGTATGGAAACATGAAGTGCATGGTTATGTTTTACCTCTTCTGTGTACACTTTTTATGTATATAATGATAACTGCTGGCTAGTGTATCAGAAATTGCAGAATTCTAATGGGCTGTGTCTGTAATTTACCATATCATTTCAGGGCCCCCTGTGTTCGGGGGGTTGTAGAATATGCCCATTGTATTTCCTGCCAGTCGTAAGAGGGGACTAAATGAAAGGATATGCACCGTATTTGAACTGTATTTTAAACCGAACTTGAACTTGGACCGTGTTTGAAACCATATTTAAACTTTACCTTTTTATCTAGTTTACAATATATAACATATTTGTGTTGACGTGTCGTTAAATCTGATCTAACTAACCGTATCATTTCCACTGCAGGGTTTCGACAATGTAAGAGACACTGAGGAAAGACCCGTCTTGATTCACCATATCCATGGGTCCCTGGGGAACACTGACTCTTTCATCATCAGAAGTGACGGTAAATACTTTTCATCTATACACATTCAAATACCCGCCGCAGAGGGTAATCCATCGACAAATTATTTTGACAAATATTTTAACACTCTTTTGCCAAAGTTTTGTATGCGTGCATCTATCTGTGTGTGTTTGCGTAGAGTGCATGTTATCATTCTTTTTGTAGCATTTATTATACGAAGAGGAGTACCTTTAAGGGATGAAAAAGGTCACATCCATTGCAAAATACTTAAAGTAGTTCACAGTTTTGCTCAACCATAAAAATTTCGTTCCGGCCAGTGTGTTTACACAGGTAAAGTGAGATTTTCATGTCTTGTTTAAGTAAATGCCTGTTTGATATAAGAATTGGCCAGATCAATTGCCTATGTAGCAGGCTGTACGCATATGGCATATTCCCTGTTCTGTTATATCCCTAATGCCTGCCCAAGTGAACACTGCACAGGTTTGAGTCTGGGCTTTCAGTTTTATATGTACAAGAGTACACACACTCACTCAAAAACAGCAGCATGAATAATGAGAGAGTACATGAATAAGTCATATCATGGCAATGAAGTTTGTGTCTAAAACTGGACACAGTCCTCTTGGCTTGTGCGGACGGTGGTTTGAGAAGCAGAGGAGCTAAGCAGTCCATTCTGCGGTGTACCAGACAAGTGGCAGTTTGTGGAATCTTTCATATGAGGACATTAATTTATGTTTATTGAGTAAGCTAAGCTGACTGTGTTTATCTATCTACATGCCATACCTGCATGTCATTCAATTGTGTAGTTAGGCTATCCAGAACCGTGGCCAAGCAAGGTACTGGAAGGGGGCAAAATGGCTTCCAGGGGGGAAATAATTTTTCAGGGGGCTAAATGTGTAAAAATGTATTAAATCAATTGCAACCATAGAAATTAAAGTAAGGGAGAATGACGTCAGACTATCTGAATTGAAGTCACTCATTTGGCTCTCTGTACGGCA
>WURT03079364.1:0-13123 GCA_009936505.3 Holothuria glaberrima | reverse complement strand
TTCAGGGTGTACAGAAATTTTGGGTCCAAGGCCCAAGATGTGCCCTAGGGTCCATTTTGTGAAATATTGCAAAATGGGTAACTCCTCCTCCAGTTAATGTTAAACAGAGTTGACAGCCTGTCATAATGATGCTTGATAAGTGTTTTGTGTATAGTTTTCTGGCAGTTTGATCTAAGGCCCCATGTGGGCCCTGTGGCCTGTTTTATAAAATTCTGCAGATTTTGTACCCCTACACATTCTCTCGTACAATGTTGATGGTTTGTCGTAATGATACTTGGTTATTGATTCCTTCAGGTTGTTCAGGAATTTTTAAGCCAAGGCCCAAGATGGACCGTAGGGTCCATTCTGTGAAATAGTGCAAAGTGGTTTACTTTTTCTCTTGCTAATTTTATGTTAATATTAATGATGCTTGGTTATCTGTTTATGGTTTTCTGGATGTATTGGCCCAAGGTCCCATAGGGGCCCTATGGCCCATTTTATGAAAATCTACAAAATGCTTCAACTACAGATTCTTTTGTGCAATGTTGATGATTTGTCATTATGGTTCTCAGTTAGTGGTACCTTCAGGGTGTACAGAAATTTTGGGTCCAAGGCCCAAGATGAGCCTTAGGGCCCAAACTTTGATATTTTGGAAAATGGTAAACCCCTCTTCCATTTAATGTTTTACAGAGTTGACTGCCTGTGATAATGGTGCTTGGTTAGTGATCTGTTTATTTTTTTTTCTGGAAGTTTTGGTCCAAGGCCCCATGTCGTTTTGAGGTCATTTAAAGTTATATGACACTTGTGCTAGTAAATACAAGAACCCAGGGACCCTTGGTTGAAGGTATGAGCTTCTGCACCATTGGTGCTCTAATTTCCTTTCCAACAGTTAAAATTCTCCCAACTAAGTTTACTTATCCCCTGTTATTCAATAGAAACAGGTGGCTTTGGCACCGTCCAGACAAAGGCCTAGGCCCACTTGTAGTGTACTTGCCCAAGGCCACATTCTGCTGAGTACACTACTATATTTGGTGGCAGCTACACTACTGTACATCTAGGTAGCACTTTCGTGGTACATATCACGTTTTACTGATTTGCACTATATGTAATTTTATCAAAGTATAATCACCAGAAATGAATTTATTATTACCCCAAGTCTGACCTTTACTTGGGGGTAAGCAAAAGTCTCAGTTTGTGACTGCTCATTGATTAACAGCAAAGTTTCAAAATTCTAAAGAATCAGAGTAGCACATATTACACAGCCTGCACAGAGAACAATTACTGTGTGTCTGCACAGGAAAGAGCTAAAGACAGTTATGGGCAAGGTTAAAACTAACTTAGTTGGGGGAATGAGATTTCCCCTTTTTATACCTGGATATTACTGAGTCTATTTTGCTCCTCATTAACTCCTCTTTACACATGTTTTCCATTTTTGCCTTTTATAGCTAAAAACTAATAGCACCATGGTAACCCTTATCAACAGAGGGCACAATATTGTATTGGGGTGGTGCAAGAGCTATTTTAAAATGTATTGACACAGTGACAGTTTTTGTAAAAGACACATCTCATTTAAAACTTCTGTGAATGTAAGCATGTACTGTATATGTTATTCACAATGTCTATAGCCTAGCTGGTGTGGTCCTTGTGTATTCTGTGTGGATTTGTGAGTTTGTTCATAGAGTTACCTCCATGGTTTTTTTTCCTGTTTGCCCATAGCACTTCAAATTTTGAAGAGATGCAGGTTTATCTACAACTTTGCAAGCATTCACAACCACAGATTAGGGTTATTTACAGTTTATGTTAGTATTACATATGGGAGTTGTTCTTTTATGGTATCAATAGATTTTATCTAAGGTTAGGCTTAATCAATTTTTTATCAGCAGATTTAATCAGAGATGTTTGTGATTTTAGTATACTTTCAGGAAATAAATGAAAGCTCGAAAACAAATAATGAAGTGGGTAATTATATTTTTCACAAGAGTGTGTCATAAAATGGTGCCCCAGCCCAGTTTTAATCATGTTTAAAGGAGCTATAGCATCGTGTCATTTTACATACAGTAGATGTATGATCATACCTGTAATATACTGTAGTTGGTGACTGCACTTTGATTGACATTAAGCCATATAGTAGCTTCACTCTGGTTGGTCAGTGATGACTTGTGTAGTAAGTTGTGTTTCCAAGCTCACAATTGTATGATTGTGCGGACGTGACCTTCAGCAATTTATTAAAGACCTAGTGCAAGTTTATACTGTAATTGTCTGGGAGCTGTACTAGACAGATCTTTTTTGTTTAAATTGGAGGAGCTAGAAGTTAACTCAGTAGGGGCATTGGCATCCACTGAAAAAATTTCAGGGAGGGGCAAAACTTCTAATTGATCCAATCAGGGTACATTTTTTACTCCCCAAAAAGAGCTTAATTGCTAAATGTTGTTACCTCATGCAGGGGTGTAGCCAGGAATTTGCCAGTGGTGGGGCAAAACCTGTAGGCTAACCATCTAAGCATAGCGCCACAATATTTGGCATGAAGTGCCAAGAAAATTTTGGCCAAAATTCCTCCCAGATCACTGAAAATGGCACTTCCCGGGCCTAATTGTGAGTTGCATCTAATCATTTTCTGTTTTGAAATCTCACTTTCTGGAAATTTTCAGCGATATCATAAAAAATGTTGATTTTATTTTTCCTTCAAGTGTTTTTTTCAAGTTTTTGATTTTCCAGGGGGAAGTGCCCCCTTGCCCCCTACCAGACGCCCATGATTAGGGGGATTTTTTTCTGTCTGGAGTAATATTCTGTAGCAGGGAGCCTTTAAATTAGAGTTAGATTACTTAACTATGTTATATTGATACATTTCATGTAATTGCATCTTGAGGTAGGATGTAATAGTATTGTAAATGGAAAAATGAGAGAACTGGCTTTGGTGGGTGGTGCAATAGCATACCATTAGGGACTGCCAATTTGCGCTTGGCCTTTAGCCAGATTCTGCTCAATTCTGCCTGGTTTTAACTTTACCAAGAATGTATTAACTGATATTGAAGGAACTTGGAAGTTAAAACAGTTTTTGGAGGTATTTTCTAAGTTTTCTAACATAGTATATCCACATACTACTTTACATAGGGTCTATCAACCAAGAGTATTGTGTACCTACACATGTCAATATTAGATGGTTCAATTGATACACTTTATTTGGTGGATTCTGACCTTGACACTCACTTCTGAAATTTGTCTTCCTTCCACCCTGATCATAATTTTCACCTTAAATTGATGTTTGGCATAAATATTTGCACATATGTATGTATGTGTATAGTTTATACTTTGTGAGTATATTGTTGATCCTGGCATGAATTCTACTTGTACGTTGGACTATTAGGCAGATAGCCACATTCTCATTATGCACTATATTCTTGTCATGTGATTCACTGCTTTGCTAAAACATGAAAATTTGACTGTTAAACAAAAAAATATATTTTTTTCCTGTTAAATTCCATGCATTAATGCCTGCATCTTGAGTTAATTAAAGTCTGTGTTTGTTTTGAGCATTCTTGTCAGTGATAATTAGTGTTACGTTATCTTTCCTTTCGTCTCCATAGCGAGTGCTTCTTCGCCATTAAAGGAGCTGCCCTGGTTCTCCCACACAGTACTGATCCCAGGCCTATCAAGAAACATCCAGGTAAGATAGAAAGAAAACTGAATGTTTGGTTGCCTTGGTTACAAGAGGTCACATGATAACAGGGTTGCAAATCTGTCATCACTCTAGTTCGTCCTTGATTTTACCGCTAATTAACAGTGGATTTAATTGGATGAGGATGCTTGTTTTGAATGTCATGGAAATAACAAGTGAAAGGGAAACACAGTGTGTAGTAGCAGTTGACCATGAGAATTTAGTAAATGGTTTGCAAGATACTCGTGGAAACTGATAGATTGATAGTCTGATTTCAGGAAGTAGCCATGTTAATTGTAGAGTACTTAAAGGGCATATGCAGTCATCCCACCCTTGACTGTACATTGAAACATCTACTCAACATTTAACATGTCCTCTTACATCTGCCCTGACAACTATCTGTCACAATTGTTTCCAGTATAAATATTGCATGTCGTTGGCACACTTGTCATGTAAGTAGTACTTCACTCCTGATAAAGCTTAAAAAGAACTTTAAAAGGGTTTGCCAGAGACTAAATTCAATGACTTCAAAAAAGTGAAGAAAAACTTTTTGCCGCAGAAGGTGAAAATGGCATCGCAATAGCTTGTAGTGAAAAATACTTATTTTGAAGGAATATGATGTTGTTCCACCCAGTCCTGCTTGGAGTATACAATACTGTGTACTATACATGCAATACTCATGCGCCATACAATTTAGTCCCAACCTCTCAGACTTAAAATGTATTAAATTGTTGATTTTTGTGAACACCGCCATACATGTTGGACATTGTTTAACTTTGCAGGGAACCAGTCTACACGATCATACATTTGTTCATGAATATGGTTATGCAAATGACATTACAGTATGATGAACTTACAAACAAATGTGTGATCATGTAGATGGGCTTAAGAAAAACAAATGGAATCTGAGGCAATGAGCCCACATGACATTTCATAATTTGACCTTGATGAGAACTGGAGGTATTTTTGACAAAAATAGGTAATCTTTCAATTGAGATATCTTGAGTAAGGACAAGAGCATTGCTACAGGGTTTGGAAGACATGAATTGGAATATATTTCTTTTTCACATGAGACCCTTGTGAAATAGCACTTGAATATGACTTAACATTATACATGGAGGTGACAACATTTTGCTTTCACAGTAGGTTATAATGTTTTAATGTTTACTTTTGCTGAAACTTTGGGTTGGAAACTTACACCATGTAGTCTGAGACTCACCCATCCAGTACATGGCAGGGTGGATGAATGCTTGAAAGGTTATCCTTTCCTGTTGACTTGTATAGAGAATAATGAAAGAGTAGATTGTTAAAGTCAATCTCAAATCTTACTCCCAGTGCCACCATTTAAAAGGATATATTTCACACTTGTTGGTCAGAAACTTTTCATACATATTAAACCATTATTTACATTGGTATAGAATGATAAACAATTCAAAGAAGGGTAGTTGGGACCATCAGAGCTGCCAGACAAAATTCACACTTTACTGGCAAACTGTCTTCTCAAATTGGGCCAAATTCAATATCTGCTATACCTCCATCATTACAGGTAAGCAATTTTCTGGACCAATGACTGCTTTGCATACCAAAGTGACCTATAGTGTATTCAATGTGTAAATACCACCAAGTAAGTAGTATTTGATAAAAAATGGCCAAATGACAGCCTTGAGGACCATTACCACCTGTACTTTGTTTTCAGGAGAAAAGCTTTTCACGGCAAAAAATTCATTGCTCTATAGCTCAAGAAAAATGTGTCCACACAAAGTTTCCAATTTTCAAATGATATGCAATATTCATTACTCTTGTAAAGTGCAGTATGTATGGGAAGAAACACTTAAATATTGTCAGAATTTAGTGGTGAGGCTGAATGTTAAAATGTGTTCATATCAATGTAACACACACACACCAGTATTTCCCTTTAATGGCCCTATTTATTAAACAGACAAGGATATTGTTACAAACTTAGTCTTTTACCAATTTTTACAAGAGGCTGTCACAGTTGCACAAGGGGCCTTGGGCCCTTCTGTTGTATTCTCAGTCTAGTTAGATACCATTTAGCATTGATGCCCTGCTTATTTTTCCATGGTGCCTTGGTAAATTTCTCCAACCCTTTGAGCTCACCCTTTTCAGTGCTTACACTCAAAACCTGTGTTTACCTGAAAGGGTGTAAGCAGTCACCCCAAACTTATGATGCTTTTACACTAGATCTGGATCTGATCGCCGGTGTTATCAGTTTATCGTATTTTATGTGCGGCTTCATCCTCATGCATTTACACTTGTCTCGTACCCTTATCCTCCTCTGTGCTTCAGCGGAAGTGGCCTCCAAATGAATTACCAAATAGAAGCACACACGCGTACGCATCAAAATGTAAACAAAAAAGTGAGAAAGCTTAGGTGTAGGCTTATTGCATAGACCAGCCGGTGACATGTACACCTTTAAAAGTACTGTACTCCTCTCATTATGTTATAATGTAAGGTCACCATTGATCTCGGGTCACTGTTGATCCTAGAGTATTATCAGATCCGGATCTAGTGTAAAAGCACCCTTATTTTGGAAAAAATAGCTAAATCTCACAAATTCCCTCTTATTTCAATTTCAAGTATCTTTCGTGATATTTCAGGACTTCCATATTTCATATTCAAGGTAAACTTAGGAGATACTCCTTGTAAATTTCACTATTTTGTTAGAAAAACATTGCCACATGATTCTCAAGAACCGTTCATGAAATAGGCTACTACACAAATCTAAATTGGGGTGACTGCATTTTCCCTGTAAAATCCATTTCCATAGCACAGTCACGCCATGGAACTATTACCTCTGAGGTAGTACTTTCGTGGTCATGCTACATGCATTACATTGAACATACAGTGAAATGTGTTTTTTGAGACAGCTCAGAATAGTTGATTAAGTCTATTTCACTCATTACCTTCTATTTCCATATGTAAATAGAGGTAAGTCTCGGAGCACATAGACTCCCAAACCAGGGGAGTATCAAGGAATCAGTTAGGGCCCTAAGTGATTTTCTTTTTAAATCACCACTTGAATACTTGTCTTCAACACTGACTACATTATTAGGTCTGCCAGGTGACAGGGAGTAACATACTTCTCACAGTTTGAACTGATCCAAAGAGTTGCAATCATTTAGTGGAAGGGTACTTTTTGAGGAAAGGAGTTATAGAGGGAGTCCTTCATATAAAAGATGTCTACCATCTTCTGCATATTATCTGCATGGTTTTGAGCATGACTCAGTGCAGTAACTGTGTGGAAGTCACATATTGGTACTGTAAGGTGAAAGTTATAGTTCTCTTAAGGATCCAGTGCCACAGATGGGATACTCTCATGTGAGATATATATATATACCCTAACACTAACCCCTGTAAAATAATATGCTGTACACATTGTACAAGTAGGATTGGTAATTATTTCATAGTTTTCATACGTCTATTAAGTGATAAAGCCTAAAGGTAATTAATTTGAAAATGAAAGTATATGATTTCTTTTTTGTGCAGTGGACTTTAAGAGACACTAAATGTTGGTTAATGAAATCCTTGAGTTTTGAAAATTGGCGTGTGTTGATATAGTATATTGTGACATTGTACTCTAGAGCTTTTGAAAGTCATTTTACTAGTGGAAGTGAAATGTATACAGTATGTAGGTAAAACTTGAACAAGCTGTTGTTAAGTCTGCGAAAGCAGCCGGTAACTTCTTTAAAATAAGTGACTAGAAGTTTCATAACTACTTCTAAAGACTCAGTAAGCAATTTATTGTGGTGAGACTAAAAGACAAGGCTTTGAAAGAGGTGAAAGTGAAAGGGCTGCTTTACATGTACAATAAACATAAATTATACATATTGGAAAGCTTAAAGGGCAAATGCACTCGTCCCAACTTGAGTAATTGGCATGCACTGCATCTCCTCAGTTGCTAATTACATGTGTGGGTCTTTTTATCATGTAGCAGTATTTGTGAAACCTAATTGTTAACTTCATGTGCATCCCCTAAATGTACATAGGAATAGCCATATAGTTCTAAACATGATTGGTGGCTGCACTTTGATTGATATTTATTCAAATATCAGCTCCACTCTGGTTGGTCAATGATGGACTTTATTAAACAGGCAGTTGTTTTCCTAATTAAAGGCCATAACCAGTCGCCCCAGAATTTGCTTTGAAAAATTTGCAGACTCCTGCAAATCTCTTCTTATTGCATTACGAGCATCTCTGAAGATGTTTTGAACATAACTATTACTAACAATAGGTAAAGCAAAGAGAAATTCTTCAATTTCATAATTACTAACAAAAATATTCTCCATATGATCAAAATAGGCCCTTCATAAACCAGAATGACAGGGCATACTGATAGGGGTGACTGCATTTAAGCTCCCACACAGATGTGTATCAATATATGGCTGTGAGCAGTTCAAACCTGGTGCAGACTACTATGGATCTGTCTATGTCTGTTTAAGGAGGAGAGACTAGAAATAAACTTAGAAGGGAGAATTTTTACCCTTCTGGAATGAGATTATAGAGTCTTTAAATATGCAGTATTTGTGGTTTGACCATTATGTAAAAACTTTGTAATGAAAATAAGAGGGATTTGAAGTTTCCAAATGTTTGCAATACTGCTTTAAAGTAAATGCCCTCTAAGTTATCTGCTTTTTTGAATCTGCAAGGTGTATTAAAGGGAAATATTGCATTTGAAAAGATATTATAAAGAGACACCAGTGTAATTCCATTGTGGTCTCTTCCCCCTTTCTAAGCATGAATCACAAATAACTTGCAGCAGATTAACACAAATCTCACGAAATCTGGACAAAAAGAAGCAACAATTTCCTCATTGCACTGGCTCATTATCGAACGATAAGCCTCGCCCCCACATCCAACGTTCGTACTGCTGCATATTCATTTAGGAAGAGTGTAACACCAGGTCATATTTACTCTCATTACGCAATGCAGGGTGACCTCGCTTTATACCCAAAGCACATCCCAACACCCTGCCTGTCGGTCCTTCATGCTCACAACAAGCTATAATAGCAGTTTCTGTACTGTCTGTGCTGTACTGTGGGATATTACAGCCCACCCAAGGAGATTCAGTGCCATCTTCCTACTCATCATGTTATTCACTACTCTAGCTGTTTACATTATCGTTTAAACGGTAACGACATGGTATACTTCGAGGAATATTTGTACATAATTTTGTGGTACTGTGAAGAGTATTTGTACATTATTTGTTGAAGCATCACAGTTTCGTAAACTTTTCGTTTCCTAATAGGGGCTTAGCCAACCTACTGTACAGTAGCAGTTGCTGGAGCACCAACAATCTCTTTCACATCCTGCTGTTTCGAAAGCGAAGCAACTTGCTTACACCCAAGGGCTACAATTCGAATTACAGTTACTATAGCTTTGTGTATAGTATAGTGGGGAAGTAACAAGACCCCCATAGTATACCAACTGTAGTTAGTTCAATACAGACAGTGTTGTAACAATTCTCTAGGAGTTCGTTCGTATTTTACGAACATTTTGCACATGCTGTAGAAGGTGTTTGTTGTCTAACGTAACATGATCAATTGATTTGATTGGTGGATTTCAAACTAGGGGTGACAAAGGTGTGGTTTTGCATGCATAATTGTTTGGGTGAACAAATTTGTCAGTTGTAGGTTAATTACTTGTTAATTAGTGCTCACTGGCTAGAAATTTTTTCCCAGTTACCTCTCTTTCATCGAAAGGGACCTGACTGTTTCTAAAACAGGATAGATTAAATAAAAAGTCTGAGAAAAGCAATATTTCCCTTTAATGCTCAATAGCAGCTTTAATAGCAAAATGGCATTCCAGATATACAGTAGTACTTCGATGCTTTTAATGTACATGTTTGAAGTCCTACAATTTTTTTTTGTAAGAAAATTAAGAAAAGTGGAGAAACCTGTCACCATCACGTTCAGTGCTGTGAATGTAGACAGGATGTGTACTTCCTATGGCATTCTTAGTGCACATCTTCCTCAAATATCATTTCATAAGAGTATAATGATGAGCCTGATGACCATTATCCTTTCATGAACAGTTCATTGATACAACTGAAATACAGTCCATCAATAAAGTAAATTACAAAAAAAAAATGATAAATGATAAATCTACAGCTTTTTGAACTTTTGTTGAAACTTGTTCCTATTAAAAAATTATTCCTTGTAATTTATCCCAGCATTTTTGAGTAATACCTAACTGTACAACAGTACATTATAATACTAAGGTGGCTAGACATCTGACATTCTCAAATGACAGTTAGGAAAAAGGAAAGTACAATTGTAGGGGATCAAGTGCATTGACCTCTGACCTACATATCAATTGAGCAGTTCAAAGTTTGCATCTTCTGGATGGATTCCTTTATCAGTGCTTTATAGGTGCTACCATGAAGAGACCACCTCTACAAAACCATACAAATTTTATTCATTGTGGCTTAACTCTCCATAATTCATAATATAGCATAATTTTCTGAAATGTAGAGTTGTCCACTAAAGTATGTATGGCCACATGCATCTTTTGTAGTAATAGGTGTGTTGAACCAATCACAGATGTTGTGAAAAGGTACCCTTACCTGAGGATCTGATTTCCTAGACTTCACGATTGCTTTAAAGCTAATTGTAAGCTTACAGTCTCCAGGAAGTACAACTTACAAGGAGACAGTAGGATATATTGTTACAGGACGTTTTTCCTGTTTCTACAAATGGCTTTTGCTAATATATACAAATATATAACTTCTAAATGTGAAGTAACTCTCAGTTGTTATTTCAGTGCCGGTCTAGTGAAGTTGTTTACAATCATGTAGGACATGATACCAAAGGAACCATTTCTGTTGGTTGGAATAAATATTATTTCTTCACAATCTGTTGTACCGTATTTTAAGCATATGCTCAACAGCATTTTTTCTAATCAATACAAACTGCTATATCCTTGTGGTCCATGTTTTATAGTTTCCCCTTTAATCGTTGTTCATTGAGAACCAAACTTCAATGGAATACGTTGTGGAGTTATTGTTGCTGTGTTGTTGCTGATGTTATTGTTTAGTTCATGGTTTCTCATCCGGCAGTATTCATAGATCTCAGGAGATTTTTAGAAAGTAATCCTTGTATTTTAGTTTCATCTGCTGGAATTTTCCTAATGTTGCTTCTTGAAGTCATAAATTTTAAGGAATACCGAAAGTTATACTTTGTCAAAAAGTGTTGGAGCTGCAGCATTCAAGATCTTTTGTCTGTCTTTCTTGTGCTTTTTTCTGTAAAAGTTAGCAGTTTCATTTTCCAATGGTTTCCTGTTTGATGTGGACTGAAAGCATGAAATCTTGAGCATCTGTTTAATGGTTGACTTAGGTATAGTCTGAGATGGATGTTCCGTTACAACTATCTGGTTGTAGGATATCTTCATTACTGTTGGAACTTCTCAGGACTTTGTACTTGAAAACACATGGTACATATTGGTCCAGCAAAAACACGCGAGTGGCAGAGTGAATTTCTGTTTGTTTTGAATCTGTCTATTTGTTGGTGATTCAGAGTTGTCCAGTTACACACTAAGTAGTATTAAGTAGAATAGTAGATCTCCAGACAGGTGGGGAAGGCCAGACGTGGCTGTATACTGCAGCCATCAAGATCATTTAAACTGGTCTGCAAGCTCGGTAATTCATAAACTTGTGGCTTGGTAATTAGTTTGTTGTAATGTACCTTGCTTTCCATTTTCTGATATGGATTTTTAAAGGCATTTCTAAAGGCATTTGCATAATAATACTAATACTACTACCAGTTTAGTGCTACACCATACATACATGATTTAGATGCATTATATAATGTAGTAACCCAAAATTAGATGATTTTTGACCCAATCTGCGAAAAAATTGTAAAGAATCTGTTTTCAACAGATTTGAGTAGGTAAAGGTTTCTAGGTTTACCAAAAAAATGCCGCTGGTGTCGGCTGGGGAACTTCAAAATGGCGTCCAAAATTGCTGCCACACACAATTTTTTGTCGTAGGATGGGTAGGGCAAGTTATGAAGTAATCATATATAATGTTGCTTGAGTGGATTGAGAAAATGATACTTATATTAGATTTAACTAAGTTCAGGCTGAATGTACCCCTACTTTCACTTGGAACTTCCCTTAGTTTCTTCACTACCCTAACACACAGGAACAAAAGAAAAATCTTTGTTTTTTGAAGTACCATTAAGTTACCATATTCAATCAAAGCAGTTGTCCTTTAAAGTCTCAATGTTATTAGACTGTAGGTACTTAAGTTGCGATAAACTCAGTGTAGCAACACGTTGTGGTCACTATTCATACAGAACATGAACAGGTAAGCTTGATATGAAGCGAGGAAGGAAGACGCTATGAATAGTCATTAGCAAAGACTCCAATTACACGAATAATTCATAACATTCCGATATATTTCGATTGAAAACTCGATATATCTTTATAGCAGATTGTACATAAAATTCAAAGCATAATTTTTGACAATTTATTCAGGGACACCATACTAATGCAACTCAAGTGCCTTCAGTCTAATGACACTGAGACTTTAAAGGCAGCATCTTGTTTTTGGTAAATCTAGACACCTTTAGCTACTCAAATCTGTTGAAAATTTTCTCAATCCACTTAAGCAACATTATATATGATTACTTCATAACTTGCCCTTCCCTATTCTACGAAAAAAAGTGCGTGCGGCAGCAATTTTGGACATCATTTTTGAAGTTCCCCATCCGACACCGGCAGCATCTTTTTTTTGGTAAATCTAGACACCTTTACCCACTCAAATCCATTGAAAACAGATTCTCAACAATTTTTTCACAGATGGATCTTAATTTTGGGTTACTAATGTAATGTTTCACATTATAATCCTGGCAGTTAATTCTTAAACTTGACATTGTGCCATCAGTGACCTGTCAGTGATGCTATAAATGTTCAAACAGCCCTTGAGAGAAGAAGATATGTTTGTCACCGGCCATGTGGTAAACTCATTCATTGTTTGAACATAGTGCTTATGGAAAATTAGGTGTACATCTGCAGACATTTGTCCTTGTCGTACTATGTATGTTACAACTGTACATCATGCCAGAAGTCTGCTGTGATTTGTCACTAGGAATAAATAGTATACGTACCCAGAGTATCATTAAGAAGTTTTGTGCTTATTTTCTTAGGCAGTGGGGACAGGAGAGGAGGGGGATGCATGCTGGGATAGGGGAGATCTGAGGAAAATTGGAATTTGGGATTATTAGAGGACAGTTTGCTGTAAACTTATTTATCTAACTACTGTATATTAATATTTAGAACACTACTCTTGGCTTACCTCACCTACTTCAACTGGAAGTACAGTATTTGTCCCCTCATTACCCCTATTTACATACATGGTATTCCATTATACAGTGCCTTCAATTGGTAGGGGTTACCACAGTGCTATTAGTTTTTGCCAGATGGAATATTGCAGGCAATAATGGAATACATATATGTACAAAGAAGGTAAGT
>WURT03079343.1:0-13124 GCA_009936505.3 Holothuria glaberrima | reverse complement strand
TGTTGAGATTTACTCACATCTTGATGGTTAATGATCAAACTAAGAGATTCTGCACATCTGACTCACAACTGAAATGGCTATGATAGAGTAATTGATGATTAAAATCATTTATTACAACTTTGTGACCAGACACTTTTTACCATTGTGTAGTAAACATTGCAATCCCTTTCCAAAAAACATTACAATTTCTCACATTTTCAGTAATGGCAGGAAGTCAAACATGAGTAATGAGGCTAATTAGAAGCATTGTCATGCAATGATTTCTTTCAAACTTGTCCCAAAAATAATCGATGTCAACTCAAGGAGCCCCTTTAACAACACTGTTCTATGTCGGTTGTCTACTAGCATTTCAGCACACCCCTTTTACATACTTCTTAATAAAATGATGAAGCTTGAAAAGCCTTGAGACAATCAGATCGAATCTTGTTTGTAACCTTCCATCTCCATACATATGCCACTCCCCACACCCCCCCCCCCACATGCTCTCACTTAGTAACTATGCTATTCCACTCTAGTTTCTTCAGAGGCTGCCCTCTTCCATCCTAATGCTTACCTACCTTAAACATAAACTTTAATAAGCGGAGCTTCAAGCAGAAGTCACAGCTTACCTAATATCAACATTACATTTCATCCTTGTCATGCCATAAATTGGTTAAGCAGTGTCTAGATTTATTCAGTATTCCTGCAGTCATCCAGCTTTAACTCCACACACCCTTTACTCATAAAAGAACTGCCCATACAATACAATTAATAACTTGCATACATAACATGGTGAAATGTTCATATAATTAACATCCACATTACAGTAAGTTTCATCAGAAACAACAGTTCTTATTCATCCGAAACAAAAGGTGGTTTGACCTTGTGTCTTTTTAAACAAAATCATGTAACAGGCGCCTCTGTTTCTGAAGCTGCAATTAAAAAAATTGCCAAAGGTCAATCTCTAAAATACAGTTACTTGCAGACAAAACTTGTTTTTGACATTTTATGTACTGTATACAGGTTTCGAATATCAGCATCACAAAGAATCTGCAGCTTTAAGGAATTGTTACAATCATATGCATATGACACATGAGAGGTAGGGGGACAGTGATACTGTGCCCTGGAAGTTTTTAAACCCCAAAATGCAGGCCGTTTTCGGGGCACACTTCTGCTTAAAAGGCCCAGAGATTGAGGCAAAAGAAGCTGAGCCCCCTTTCAAACCAAATAGGCCCATAAGCATATGATTATAAAATTTATTTGACTCCTGGATACATTACATTCCTAGGACTTGTAACTGTTAAAACAGCACCGATTTGAAATGGTATATCTGTCAGAAAGCAGCCGGTGAGTAACTGCTTGAGCCAGGTGCATACCAAAGGGGGTTGTGCCCCATGCAAGTCTAATGCCCTTCTCACTAGGAGCCTCCAAAATGGAATATTCAAAGGTGAACCAAAATACAACTTGTTATTTGAATCCCCTTGGTGGAATGTTGGACATATGCCCACTAACCCACTATCCCCCCTCCATAAAATTTTTCTTACAATTCTCCTATATTCAGTTTTTCTTACAGTAGGTGTATAGAAACAGTCAAGGGCTAGTTTGCTAGTTAGCATACTCTGCTTTATACTTTACAGTTGGTACGGTATATTTGTCTATGGATCCATGTAACACATTAGTATACCTGCAGCAAAATGTACCATCACTGATCAATGCTTACTCTGACCGACCATGATAGTCTCAATAAAAGACAATAACAAACATACCGATCAAGAATCGTCATTATATATAGTTTTAAATGATGTGATAAGTCAGTCCATAATTAGTTATATACTGTGCTGTGCCACCCAGGGACACTCAGTATTTTTAAAAGGGTAATAATTTACACCTCCACACAAGTGGATCTTTCAGAAAGCCTTGTCTTTGTGCATTTTAAAATGCTTTGTTTAACACACTTAACCACATTTCCATGAAGTTACTGTAATTACTGGGTCCTAAGGCAAGAAACAGGCTGAATGTAACCCTACACAATAGCATTGCATTGTAATACAATTCAGCCGGTGACAAGCAGCTGCAGAGCACCTTGACCAATGACAAGGTTTACCCCCCCCCTCCCACTCCAACAACTTGAAAAACAAAAACGGAGTAATGAAAAATGAAGCTAAAGATTTGCATCTTTCCTAGACATTTACATCAGTGCCTTAGAGCTTTATCACCGGGAATTGGGTAGCTAGGCTAGGATTAAGTTGGGTTTCTTCTCCGAACCCTTTCTGGTTTCTCCGATGGTTTGGTGCAATCTCTACTGCAAATTTGTAAACAGTGAATATTCATCAGCAAGTAAGTGCATTTACGCCCTCTATTGACTGCTTCTTTTCCCACCTCCTGTCTTTATCGTCAGTTACATAATAGATATTAGTAGTGAAGGATGGTAATTAGGGCAACTCTTTTCGTGTGTAGCCAGTCTAAAGGGAAGACCGTCATTATTTGCCTATAGCTGTTTTAAAGACAGACAGTCATCATCACCCCAAGTACATTTTGGCTGGGTAAAAACCAAAATCTTTGATTCACATCTAATGCAAATGATGTCACATTTATACAGCATGCACAGAGAGTGTTTTGATTACACATGTTGGGCCTTATATGCTTGACCAGGATATGGCCTTAAGCATCAAACTGCGCAAGGAGGAGTTAAGACAGTTTGGGAGGAGCAAGAAGAACTTCGTTGGGGTAATCGGAACCGTCTGGGACAGGCGTGTAGGATTGTGTCATGGGAAGGGTTTTTTGGAGTGTGACATGGGGAGGAGATATGTGGGAAGGGGTAACGTGGGGAGGGGTAACCCCTCCTCCATGGGAAAAACGGCTTTTTTAGGTCTCCAGATGCGAAACGGTGCAATGTGTGTGCCTAAAACGTAATGAAGTTTATCGTGTTAGCATATTTTCCCCAGGACTCTGATGATTTTGCATTATTTTTTCAAGGTTGTGTCATTGGGGGTTCAACCCCAAACCCTTCCCTTGGCTACACACCTGGTCTGGGATGAGATTTCCCCTAAGCATGACATATAATTCTTAAAAAAGTTTCTCTATCAATGAAGTGGGAGAGAGTTGAAACTATACCCTTACTAGACCAGACCAGTTAGCTAGACAATGTTCTGTAGGGGCGAGATAGCTTCCGGAGAGGTGGGATAGGGATTTTTAGGGGGCGAGATACACTAAAATACTTTAAGGCAACCGTTGGTTCAATTTATTATTGGGGTTAGGGAGTTTTCAAGGTGACCTGCACTCCCCCTCCTTCCTTAGCTATCGGTTACGAGAGAAATATATCCGAATACGTCCTCGTACTCGCACTTTTTGCTTTTTTCCCTATGCTATTACATTTACATATGCCTTCGTTATCAAGTATACACATTCTATCGAAGATAGGGTTGTCACATGACGCTTGCCAAAAATGTATTTGATTCTGTGCTACTTTTGTGGATCACTTTTGTTGTACATTGCTTTTATTATATTGAAATTCCACTTATTGTTTTCAATTAAGAAGGAAGAGTGTGAAGTTAGAAGAAGATGGGGTCATAGTGCGGCATGGGGGTGGAGACTTACCCTGACTCTGACGTTTTCTTGTATCCCTGTGTTTTGAGCAACGTTATACATGTAGGGCATATGAAGAAACGTCTATGGTGCACCTATCGTGCCATACGTCCTGAAATCTACATATGTCGTATTAAATTGACATACGTCAGTTTCTCTTGATCTGGTTGGATAAAATCAACATATGTAAGAGAAACTGAAATATGTCGAATTAAATGGACATATGTAAGGTTTTTCGTACTCTCATTGGACATTCGACATATGTACAATATTATCGGGATCTCAGTGTAGCCCCCCCCCCCTTTCGGGTTTGACAGCCGTCTGATTACTTAGTTTGTAATCTATGAAAGTGAAAAGTGTGAGCCTTTTTTGTCATCTGGGTAAAAATTGCCCTCCCTTAAAAATGGGATGACTTCATTTGCCCTCTAAATATAGCCTATAATGAGTTATATTCATGAAACAATTACACGGTTCGGTAGTTATCTGCATTACAATGAAGAAAAGGGGTTTGAATGAAAAACACTTGAGATGCGTATGAGTTTTTTACATAGCTAAGTTTTAGTTCCGTTCAGTTTTCTAATCAACGGTGAGAGACATATCTCCGCTTTCTGGCACCCATGCATTTATGTAAAAGTCATGCCATTAAATGACCCTCTGACCAAAATAATGTACTGAGAACTCGTCCCCGATAAGCCTAGTTTAGTAGGATTATGCCTTAACTGCCCGTGAGTATTTCTTTACATTTATTATGTACATGTCAGGGCTTGAGTCGAGTCCACCCAGTCCGAGTCCTTGATGTCCGAGTCCTTAGGCCCGAGTCCGAGTCAGCAGGATAATGCTCTTACGGCCCATACTTGCAATTAGTGTGAAATCTGAACATCTAACTCAAACATGTCAATGTCAAAACTAATGAAAAATGCGATTTAGAAATGTGATACAACCCCTTTCTGAGTCCAGTGACGACAGACTATGCGACATCAAACACTTTCATGGCCTCAGCCTAACGTACACTACATACCGCTAGGATACTTCCCATACCAATAACCTCATCTAACTAACTAACCCATACCAATAACCTGCGTAATTTCGTAGCAAAATGAAGCAGAGATAGAATCAATCACAATCAAACTTCCAGGAGTTGTGACAAGGGCGCAGGAAGGGGGGCTGGGGCAACAGCCCCGGCGAAATTTGTGGGGGCTGAAGTATGCTTTAGTCCCCCACTTTCCAAGCACGAAAACCCGTTATTCGTCTCTTTTGTAAGAAATGTCAAAAATTTGCAGTAATTTACCTGAGAATTTGTCCAAAGTAATGCACCAAATTTCATCTAAGGGCCCACAAATATCAAAAAACTTCCAAGGGGCTAGGAAAAGTAAAAAATTTCAGTAATATACCTTAGAATTTGTCTAAAATGATGCACCAGATTGCACCTAAGGACCCTCAAATATCAAAAATTTTTCCAAAGGGCTAAAGAATGTCAAAAATGTGCATTAATTTACCTTTAAATTTTTCCAAAATAATGCACAAATTGGATCTAAGGACCCTAAAATATCAAAAAAAATTTCAAAGGATTAAAAAAATGTCGAAAGTTTGCAGTAACTTACCTTAACATTTTTCCAAAATGATGCACCAAATTGAAACTCAGGACCCTAAAATATCAAAAAATTTTCCAAAGCCCTCAAGACCCCTCCCCCAGGACGGCGATCCGAAACAAGGTTCAGCCCCCCAGTTTTGAACAGCTTCCTACGCCTATGAGTTGTGATATATTTTAGAAATTATTTGTACCATTCTTTCTATGGAAATCATGACATGTATGCGAGTAGAAATACTTTTTCTGAACGAATTCGCATATAGAATCAAGTCGAACACACTGTTTATCCATGGCGTGCTGGATCCTTGCATGTTATCTTCAAACTAGCCTTGGAGGCCTGAGATCATTGAGTGGCTATATTCGGAGTGTTGCATACTGCACACTGTACGTAACATTTACATGTAGCAAGGATACTGTACGTACACATAGTGTACGTAATGATATTTTCAGCAAAGATGTTTTTCCGCAGCCTTTCGACCTCGAGTTTCACAGTCGGGGAAAAAATAGCCGGTCTCGTGTCCGGTCTCGGCCCGAGTCCCCGAGTCATTTCGGTCGAGTCCGAGTCCGAGTCCGAGTCCTGAACGCCGAGTCCGAGTCCGAGTCCGAGTCACGACAATCGGGACTCGAGACCGGTCTCGAGACCGAGAGCGGTCTCGAGTCATCCAGCCCTGGTACATGTACTGCCATATGTTTTACAAGCAGATGATCAACGTCATCGTGCGATGTCAGGCCTAAGGACGCGCAGCCTGATTCAAAATAATTAAAACTACACGCTTTACCGTTGTTACAATGAGCAACTTTGTCCTTATTCATCTATACTTGAGCGCAAAGGCGCCAGTGTTTCCCACGAGACATATAGTTTGCACGCACGAATAGCTATCACGGTACTGGTGACGTCATCGTGTATTGTCCAGTTAGGCTACAACTTCTTTTTTAATAAAATAATTTTTTTAAAACTCATACCGCTCACGATTACAGCATGGAGCGTTTAATGAAGAGATTTACATTGACGGTTGGTGCAATTGTAGACTACACATACTAACATTTCTAAAAACACGCCGCTCTCATAGCGTCTCTCCATTGAGCTTGTACGTGGCTAGGCGTTTTACAAGGAGTAGTTGCTATGGGCCGAGGGGTTCCCCTTTTTAGGCGCACATGTTGTATCCAGTCCTATACCTGAACGCACATGTACTCTGCCAAAAATTGACGCATCCGGAGGGCATACGTCAACTTTTTTCCGTATCGATCGTGACGCGACGCGACACAACGCTTCCTGTGAGGACGGCTCCATAGATCTCATGCCAAATAAGAAGAGGGCGCTTCAAAACTGCACTCTGGGAAGGATTATTCCATGACTGACAGACGACCAAAGTAGATCGTCACCAAGGCTGATCGTCACAATGCTCAAGCTCGCGGTTTGGAATTATCCTTCCCATGGTGCTTCATGATGTGCTATTTGGCATGAAGTCTATTGATTTACGTGCAGTGATAAAAATTACGTGACGTGACGTATACACGACGCAACACAACGCACCCTGTGTGGGCAGGCCATCATGTGCACCGCTATTGCGTTAATTCCGGTCACAGCTTAGTAAGGTATGATGATCTACGCAACTGCAATGTCTCCATACTTTCACAGCCCTATCGAAGAGAAGAAGACGTCCAGCGCCTGCAGCAACAAGATAACCTTCCTCAGCCGTAGAATATAGTATGCGGTTTTCGCACCTTTTCTGGTGGCGGTGGCGGTGGCGAAAAGAAAGGTTACAGCACCCCCGCCACCAGAAAAGGTGCCAAAACCTCTTACCTATTTTGTCTTTAAATTTTGCTTACAGATTTAAGTTATCATTTAATCTTTTGCCAGATTTTTTTATTTTTAAATATTTATTTATTTTTAAATATTTTTTATTTTGGTTGAACTAGAAAGCCAAAAGGCTTAGTGATTCCTTGCCATATGATATATTGCAACAAGCATGAGGCGCCCACATGACAAGCATGATATTCTATACAGTTATCCTACTTAAGATATATGTTAATAAGGTCAAAACTTTTTGAAATCTTGTGACCTAAATAATTTTTAACCTCCCTTTAAAACAAAAGCCCAATGTACATGCTGATCTCTTACTGAATGAAATGAAACTGAGCCATGAGCATGCCGTACAAAACAGTGGCGTAGCCAGGGGCGATTAGGGCGGTCGTCACCCCCCCCCCCCCATGCAGGGAAAAAGGTAGAAAGAGAGAAAATAGAGAAAAGGGAGGAAGAAGAGGGAAGAGAGAGAGGGCAGTGGTAGCGCCCCTGAAGACCATGAAGGGGTGGAGAGAGGGAGGTAAAGACCGGGAAGGCAAACAAGGTATGGATTCAACGCAGGCCCCTTGACCCCATGTACAGCGCAAAGCGCTCCCTTACGCAAGACATTTCTGATTCGTACATATCATATATAAATTTAAGCCCTATTGACAAATTAAAGACGCCGCGAGCATTACGAGACCAGTGTTTTAGCCAGCCCCTATTTGTGCGACAATGTCGCATAAACGGCGACAAATGTCGCACAAAAAATCTTACAAGCAAATTCTACGCGGGTGTAAATTTTGACAGAACCAGCCTCACCAGAATAATTTTGCCAGTTCCTTGCTGCCAGAATATCATATTTGTCTGCTTTAATTGCGACAGGACTTCCTAATTCACAAGCCCTCATTGTAACCTTCGAGCGCCACTACCCTACTTTCATCTCGATGATCAGAATGTAGACTGATTCCGTGCATAACGTCCGTGGCGCCGGCCGGGCTCCTCAGTAGGGCAGAAATCCACTCATTTGCGATCTAGGCACCTTTCAAATTCCAAAACTTTTCTAAAGGGGAAGGGGCACCCCTCCTCTCAGACCCCTCCCCACGCCTCATATCAGTAAATGTCGCATTGAGAAAACGTCCTAGTTTAAACACTGTACGTGGCTCAGGGGCGCAGTCTTGAAGGATGGAAAAATTTCTCAGGAAGATTACAGATGAAAAATTAAAATCATTATGAAGGAACTCCTGGAGATATATTCAACTCAAATCTAGCATCAAATGTAGCACCATTTTGCATCTAGCCCACCCTCCGTAATCCAAAATTTTTCAAAGGTGTCCCCCTCCCCTTAGACCCTATCCCCATGACGGCGATCAGTCATCATTTCATCCGACCCCTAAGATGAAATCTTGGCTACGCCCTTGATACAAAATTTTGTAGCTACTGTTAAGTTTGCCTGTATCAATGATGAGTCCTGCTACATGGTACGCTTCAAAGTTGTTGGCAGAGAATGTTTACTTCATCTACCAAGTTTCAAAAAGTTGCACAAAACCTGCTCTGTGCACATTTTGTGTTCAGAAACACATTCAAGCATAAATAAATTGCTCTGAAGAAACGCAGGTATTTCAAGGGATATCCACCAGACAGTATATACAGTTACACTTTGTTTTATTCAATTAAGCAATCACAATTCATGCACGCTCAAGGGTATCTGATCCAAATGGTCAGTAAATTAGTTCTTTATATAACTTATAACCCATGGTAGTTTTTAATTAATTTCAATATACAACTGATGCATGCTCACATGGACGTCCCTATTCTAAGGACAAGGGCTGTCTGTCAAGTAAGCTAGTGAACGTCCACAACTGTCCTCTGCTTTTTGGGCAGAGATTCTACAATATTAAAAAGCGGTATTTGATGCAAGTTTTCATAATTGCAGAATTAAGGATAAAAACCATAATTTCACCTAAAATTGAGATACTTGGCATCTCTGCGAAATGTCCCTTTTCTTTCAGTCAATGGTTGAAAGTGATCTTAATGCGCTGGAATGATACAGTTTTTTGTTTATATATGACTTTAGAAATTCTTGGGAATTTGCTTTTCGGTATCTGGTGATTTCACCTCTGACATCTGACAAAACCCACATGAGTTCTCTGTTGGGTTTAATGCAACACCATGTGAAGCATATAGAAAATCTAACCTAGCTTCCTACATGAGATATTGTGTTAAAAAAGTTTTCAGAGTTTGACCTCCAGTGACCCCAGATGACAATTGATCTCAACCAAAAATTAAAGTATTTTCCCCACCATAAGGAATCCACATACTAAGTATGAAATCGATCCAAGCTTCCACTTTGAGATATTGTGCTAAAAAGAAGGTTTTCAGTGTTTGACCCTCTCTGAGCCCAAATGACCTTTGACCTCTACAAAAAAAAAAAAAACAATTGGGATCACCTACTCAATATGGGCAATCCCATGCTAAGTATGAGAACCCTCTCAGTTTCTCTCCTAGAGACATCTTATTAACAAGGTTTTGACCTTGTGACCACTGGTGACCCCAAATGACCTTTGACATCCACTAAAAACTAAAGGAATAATCTACTCAATATGGGCAATCTACATGCTAAGTTTGAGATCCCTCACATGTACCCTTCTTGAGGTATAGTGTTTACAAGATTTTGACCTTTTACCTCTGGTGACCCCAAATGACCTTTGACCTCATCACAAAATGCAAGGGATCATCTACTTAAAAGGGACAATCAACATATTTAGTGTGAGATCCCTCACATTTATCCTTCTGGAGATATCGTGTTTACAAGCAATTTCCAAGGTATTTACCATTTGAACTCTGGTGACCCCAAACGACCTTTGACCTCCACCCAAAACAATAGCGATCATCTACTCAATGAGGGCAATCTACATAATATCCCTCGGAGTTACCGTTCTTGAGATATCGTGTTTACAAGCAGGCGTCACACAAGCACATACATGCACACAAGACATCACCATGGCATCGCATGGATTCCTTTCCCGCCTTAGGCAAGAAATAAAAAACGCGGGGGATCTGTCGAAAGCATATTTTTGATATTTTTGTTTCGACATTAATGTGAGAAGCCCCCCTCTATAATATTCATCAATTGGATGTAGTCTGGTAACTATGTCATGCTTTAGAATTGAATTATATGACGGAGCGTTAGCGTTGGATTCTTTAAGCTTACCTCACGGAGAAAAAAGAAAATTCAAACGCGAAAATATTTGTGTAAAGTGTTCGTTCATTGCTTTGTTTTGGATTTAATTTAACAGTGTGAAATCTTGCTTAGGTATTACTTTACGAGTGTAAAAGATGTTAAAGGAGACCAATGTTAAGATAAACACACGAGATAAGGGTAAGGGATAATATACTTCAAGTGTAACTTTTATTTGAAGAAAACGAAACGTACGTCAAAACAAAACGAAGAATATGAGTTCTGGTTTCTGGACCATCATCTCACTTTTATTTTGATCAACACAGCAAGACACTTTTTCAAAATATTTGTACACTTCAAGTCATAACATAAGTTTGTTCCCTTGCCTTGTTATTGATACATTTTGAAACAATTCTCTTAAGTAATTCGTTATGAAAACAAAAAAGGAAAGAAATAGAGTCCATAGACAACAATATAGAGGCAATCAAAGCAAATTCACCATTGTGGACGGTCATTAACAACACTACGAGTCATGGTACTTTCATACATGTAATGGTAAATTTAACAAAACATAGCAAACAATTCAGTGAAAAGAACCCGATGTAACCGAGACGAAAAACAGAAAGTGATAAATGATACATAAATGGAAATTAGTAGTAAAATAAAAATAAACAAAAAAAAAAAAAGGGTATACTTTTAAGTGATTCAATAATTTCGAAATAGTAACACGTACATTTACTATTTGATGTGTTCTAATTTATACAAAAGCTAATTTAAAATAAATATTTCAATTCACTACTAACCACCGTTAAACAAAATAATAATAAAAGTTGAAATAAAATGATTGTCTTATCTGTTCCTGCCTTATCTCATACTTTCGATACAGATATTTAAATGTCAAGATATGTAGTGGTAATACCATCCTCAAGAACTTTTCTTTACGGTAAATGCCTCTTTCCTGAGAGTGTACGTATACATTTGGTTGTCTTTAACTCCGACAGTCTGAAGCCTTTATTTTCACAAGAAGATGTTTGCTTTGTCGCAAGGACATTTTCGTAGAATTCCTTGTCAATGAGGTTTCTTTTCTTGTTTACCTCTTTACAACTGAATTTATCCTCCTTGATACCCCCGAAACAATACTACATTTTATATACATGAAACATCACGAAACGTATAGTACAAGTCCTTATTTCGTTCATCAATTAATTGAAAAGTTGGATTATTAGAAACTTTAAATGTATACTTCATTGGTAGCCCAGGAACCGAGATTCCGTCTTTAAAGGCATCAATACCACGTTCCTTATAGAAATCCGCCATCTTTTGAATAGCCTCAACAAATGGTTCTACGTCTCTGTTATTATACCAAACGAGAAAATCTCTCATGGTCTTCATCCTTTCTTCTTTCCATACATTTTGACAAAAGTGGTATTCCTCCAGCGAAATATTACATTGTTTTAAGTCGCTGTATAGAAGTCCTCATACGGTGGTAACTGGGGGTAAGCAAGTTTATCTAATGAAAACCAATCAAACGGAAAGCTTTCAAGAATATACCATAGCTAAAACCGGGAGCGAGATAATTTGTAGTGTCAAGGAATATAAGATTTTTCGTCCGAAGACACGTATAGTTATTGTTACGTTTAAAGATGCAATTGACAGGATCACTCTTGGTGAGATATGGAAAGAAGAATTCTTTCATGAGATTTATGTCATAGCTGCCAGAGTTAAAACCTAGAACAGGCATTTCCGATATTCATGAGATTAAAGAATCAAGAAGGACTTTTAAGTGATGCTGCTTCGGGCGTTTTTCTTGTTCATAATTTGAATGCTTTCCCATTCTTCTTGATCTTTTTCAATTTTATCTTCAATAGAAGAAATCAATTCATCAAAGGATTTGAGTAACACAGCCTGACTACTCTCTGCAATTTGGGATAACTGAGTCGACTATATTCTGAATCAAATCGTGTGGATCGATACTTGACAGAAAACGACGTGGTTCAAGAAATCCCGGGACATTACTACAAACACCTGCACTTAAAGGAACGTGTTTAGACTCCCACACTAATTTATATGTTGACCCAGACCCCTCCCCTTGGGAGACAAAGTAACACTCGAAATCAAAGACAGCCCTGTGTAGATGATATCGTAACGTATGAAACATACATTGTTTCAGTGAATCTCTGCAATGAACCCCTTACCAACCGGGCTACAATATTGTTAGAACCGCAACAGTCAACTTCCACTACACCATCGTCGTTGTTTATCTGTTTGGTTACTTCATACACAACCACATTGACGTTGGATATTTCTTCCCACCGATTTAGCTCCTCCATTCGTACCCCATCAAATATCTCAGGTAGCACGCCCCCATTTATAACTTAATATTAATGCGTCACTTGTTCTCCTGCACAAATAACACCAGTAAGAGACATTGAGATAACTTTTGTGATATGTTACCAAATAGGATGGGGTCTTTTGTCAACTCGATATGAAAGCGGACTAGATAAAGTATTACTGGTAGCAAAATGGGGTCAATTGAAGCATTTTGGGGAAAATGATGGGCTTGGAAGCTGGCGGCTGTATATTAGGCTTTGACTGAGTAAAAAGGCTCTTGGAAAAGGTACGGAAGCTTCGAGCTCCGCTAGCAAAAAATCTTCACGGTCATGGTATGGTAAATTGAATTTGCCATGAATGTTCAACTTGTCAGCTTTCTTGTGAGATATGGAGCTTGTACCTGGCGAAAACTTCTACAACGTATTAGAGGGCACTTTATTTTTTCAAATTAGTGTGTAAGTCAGTGGAGGAATTATTGAGGGTATGCTACCCTCAGGATCCATACCTTGTTAGCAATGATGGGCATGCTAACGCGCACAAGTGCGTGTTAGCGCCGAAGGCGCTAGATGCCTGACTTTAACGACGCAACGTAATACAGAAATTGCCTTCTTGACATCCGATGAAGCCTACATGGGGCCGCCATGACACTTGTAATACGGCAAAGCAATTCCGCGAAA
>WURT03079321.1:0-13124 GCA_009936505.3 Holothuria glaberrima | reverse complement strand
AAAGGGCTACGAATACTGGCTATTTTCTCAACAAATACAGACAGACCCTTGATGCAGAAGTCTGAGGATCGAAAGGTAAGTTTGTGTCCTTTCGGGGTCGTAGTTCCTTTAGGGAACAAAATTCCTTCGGGAGCCCCTTTTGCTTTCGCCCCTTAGCTCTTTGCCAGAGAGTCGCTGGACTTTAGAAAAAATACTGGCTATTTACTCAACGTTGTGGCACGACAAGGGCAAGAATGTGATTTCCAAACTTATTCTGACTCACTTAGAATTTTGTAAGTTCCCAGTTTCCTTAACGCTGTGAGCTGGAACAGGCTGATCATTTTTCTTTTAGGGGAGGGGTTATAAAATATGCCCACAGAAATCCCACCTCACAAAATTTACCTGTAAACCTTGACACATAGCCTCTTGTTCAGTCGTTCCGTCACTGAGTTCCACAGTGTAAGTTAGCCTTCCGTCACACTGTTGCATGGCAAAAACTTCGCAATCTAATGAGAAAAAGGAATGAAAAAACTTTTTATATTTAAAAGCAAATAAGTGAACATATATTTTGATTTTTTTTTTGGTAAATTGTACTTAGCAATGTTTATTTATCACCTCATTTAATTTTATTTATCGCAACACAATAACATTTTGTGAAAAACACGTATTGGCCGAAAAAATGACTGAGTTTTTCAAAAAATCTTCCCTGGAAATAGGTTTTGCAGACAAAAGGGGAAATGTATTAATGCAGCATATTAACCACCTCAAGAAATAGCTCATAATAAAGAGCTGTTGAAAATTCTGTAAGCACAACTTCTTTTAGATTTGATTTGACATTTACATACCCCCTCTCGGGCGACCTAGCTCTCGTTGCTGTAACCCAGTGGTTTTTGACTTAATCAATTTGTGGCCAGTTTTCTCATATAACCTGTCCAATCAGGCGCAGGCATGTTATATCCCACATCATGAAAAAATATGTACATAAAGACCACTATCCTTCATAAAACAAGCCAGTAATTTTGCTTTTTGGCGTTCATGAAATTCCAAGAAGCCCGTTCCCGTATCAATAACACAACTTTTTTCCGAAACCTTATACCGAAAACAAAATCGGATCGGAAATAAGGTTCGGATGGATTGTAATTAGGGTGTTTTTATGGATAAGAGCTTCCACTCACAGACACACGAACCAGGGGCTAGGGGTGTAACCCCTCGGTCCAAGTTTTTGAAACATCCAGGCAACTTTGTTGGGTGATAAGGATTTTTCTAGGGTCAAAACGGCTGAGTCCCCCGAACGAAAAATATCCTATACGCATATGACCACAATAGTGGTTAGGGTACGTGCTAGTAATCAAGCTTATGTACTCTGGTATTCGTACTGTCAACCTAGCAACCATGAGTTTGTACCTACAGGCTCTCAGGAATGTTTAAAGTGACAAGTTTTGCCAATGAAAATTTATGAACTCGTGCTTAGCACTCGCAACAAAGGGATTGCATTTGTAAAGGTCCTCACAAGCGAAGGAAATTGACTGACACAGTGTAAAGTAATTGTCTGCTGAAGCCAACTTCACGTCCCCGGCAGTGTTTTAACCATGCCTTAGTAACGTGTTCCGTCGCAAGGATATGGCGAAGTATAGACGTATGAGGCCTGGGCATCTGGGGAGCTAGCCTCCCACCCAGGCCCGTAGCCAAGGGGGAAGGGACGAAGCCCCCTGAAAATTCCCCTGGTAGCCATTTCGCCCCCTTCAGAAATGTGGCTTATGTGGCTTATGAATTATAACTTCACGTCGGGTGGCTTACCAACTCAACAATTTAGATCAAATTTGGTCTCTTTTGAATTTGAGAGGCCAATTCAGATGGGAAAACCATAGATTGCTCTTGGATGAAAAACCCACCTTACTTTGACCCAGCCAGGTTGCCAAGCTTCATCGCTTCAAATGCCACCACCTTTATCCACTTGGCCACAGCACCGGTTTATCTTCCCCGGTTCCACCGGTTAATCTTCGCATGACGTCATGAATACGACATAAAACTCTGCTGTAACCTCGAACTTTCAACCACAAGTCTGCTTAGAATGGTATAACAGTATTTACCTTGTGTTGTGTCCCAGAAGTCTGTTCTGTTCACCATCTCATCCTCGGTCAACATGTCATCCCCGTCAGTATCAAGGCTGGAGAAGAGCGTCCTCACTATTTCTTTGTCCACACCAGGATTGCGTAATTCGTATTCCAGCTTGGAAACGTAGCCATCTTTGTTACTGTCCAGCTTGTGAAAACTGTGACGTACAAATGAGTGCGTGTTGTGGAAGAAACTTGACAATCTGTGCAGAGATTTTAAAACCCTGGGAAAACAAAGCCCCAAACGGAGGAGAAAGCCAGAAATGGGTTAGCATTTTAAGCAGCTTTTTCATTTGTTTTGCTTTTATGACATGAAAGCATTTGATATAATTAAAATGAATGCGTGCGTCTTCAGCATAAATGTTGTAGCACCTTTGATGTGGTCAAGTTGCTGGCAAAGCGATTATCAAAAGCGAAGTGACAGAAGTATAAGAAAATGTGATGAGAATGACTTGAGAGGGTTTACTTTGTCCTTCCTTAAAAGAATAGTCCAAACCCAAATATGTGTTTGATATGTTAAAAAGGAACATATTTTATGCATTCTGTGAAATTTTCATTCGTTTCCCATGTTCGATTCTCGATATATTAGCAATAAGAGTTGACATATTTTCTACCAAAAGTGGACTTGAAGTAAGCAGGTGTGATGTCATGGCTTCACATTGAAGGGCAATATTTTGTTTTCCTTTAAAATTACTACCAATTTTATACAACAAAACTCTATAAAATATTCATATCATAAATGCATCCTGAGCAGTGGAATTTTTAAAACTTTATATTCCTTAGGGACTAGATAGCAACCATAGTCAATCCAAGGTCAAAACAGTAGGATGAAAAATAAAGAAATACAAAACATTGGCCCTCATTGTGAAGCCATGACATCACACCTGTTTGCAACAAGTTGACTTCTGGTAGAAAATTTGATCTTCAATTGCTAAAATCGTGAGAACCAAACATCGGAATTGAATGAAAATTTCACCAGAATGCTTAGAATCAGTTTCTCTGTATTATATCAAAAGTAAATTTGGGTTTGGACTATTCTTTTAAGGAAAACAACCTAGTTTTGTGGCTCTTGCCCCACACCTGACACCTCAAATTGTTCGGATTTGAATGAGTTCCAACGTAAGTCGCTCCAACATGTGTCAACTTATGGCCAAAAAGATTGTATGGCTGGAAATCTTTGCTCGACAAGATAAATTCTAATACGTTTAGCCTGGCCTCGTTGCCATCAAAAACTCGAATTTTAAATCTCTGCGACCCTTACTTTAAAACAAAACAATTACTGTCCGAACCGCCTAATTTATCCGCATTATACTCATGTGCGGCATAAAAATATGCATTTGTCTGGATGCAGATGCAGTCGCCATACAGCTCAATGGGCAATCCGAAAAGCAAAAGGTATGAATGCCGTACTGTGAAATCATTGATGCGTGAAGTAAGATAAGCGGTTCCGTCCCGTTTCTTCTCTGCATAAATGACGCAGCAAATTTCAAATTGGAATAGCGCCCTTACTTGTGTGACCTGACAACTGCTGCCGCGTTACTAGGGCTTGAGTTCCAAGAAGAAAACATCTCAGCAAGGAGCTGCCGGTGTGGCAGTTTTTTTCTCAGACCGATCTCAGTAACTACCGTTACATGGAATCACATGTAGCGTGTGTGTTAAAGTTCAAAGTAAAAGTTTTAGGTTTCATTTTCGAGCGGCATCCCTTTACAGAGGTGATAATAGAAAGATAGAAAGCATTTGAAGGTGTCAGGATCACTCGCCGTGGAAATTTATTTGTAATAGTAGGAATTGAATAACCCCAGGGTAGTGCTTCGATGAGAGTAGGGTAGGAACATGGCCGCAGTGCCGGATCCAGAACCTAATGCTAGGGGGAAACACGAGCTTTGCTCGCATGCCGAGGGCGCGGAGCGCCCCAGGGAGAGGGTGTGGGAGGGGTATCACTCTCCCACTGTGTGGAAAATTTTGAAAATCACATTATGAAGATACTAAATTTGAGCATACTTTACACTATAATTTTATAACTTATGATATAACTTATTTTTTAATATAACTGATAATACATGTGCATGTAACTGATACATGCCTGCAGAGCTTTGGTAGGATAACATACCACTGACCAGAGCCAGAGATGGCTTTGGTGTCACTTTACACAGCATGACAACAGAACGCATACAGTGTACAGTTATCTGCAGCTTTGCTTGCAGGGTCTGTGAACATCAGCAGTCACTGGTCAGCCTGTGAGCCTGTGTTAATGTGTGTACATACAGGGAAGGTTATAGTTGGCCCTTGAGGCTCTTCCTTGATAGGGATTGCAACTGGCCGCATGTGTGCTGTTTTACCAGTAAGCAAGAAATATCATTATGGGCTTGGTCTTTAGGGCTGATTTTAACTTTCCCTTGCTGATTTTAAGCTTCCCTTGCTCTTAAAATTCTAGGGGGCAATATCCCCCTTTGCCCCCCCTCATTGGATCCGGCAATGGGCAGTAACGCCCGCTTCCGGTACAGACTTATTTTTCCTTCTGAGTCCGTGTTTCACTGAGCTCACTATTGACCCAAATCTGGAGGTACCTGAATAAAAACTACCCCAGAATCACAGAAATCCCATACATATAGACAGAGGATCACGTGGCCGATGTCGCCACCGTTAGAATAAATTCAGACATGTCAAGATGGCCGTCGCGCTAGTGTCGATTGCGTAATTTGACGATGAATCTGCAACATTTCAGACAAACTACAAACATGAATGGAAGAAAAATATCACAGTCCTTCATTTTTGTTAGTTAATTGAATTTGACAAAACTTTGCATTTTCCGAAAAAGTTACAAGTATCTCGCATAACCTGTCGATACTTAACCACTTGAGCAAGTCCACACTTCACGCACAAGACAAAGCGGGCAGTCATATTGGTAGGCCTAAACGTGTCCGTACATGGGCGACACCCTGTGCATGGGAAAGAAGTGTAGGGTGCTCTATCTTTGTTATGACAAAGCCGAGCCAAGCATTCACTGCAATTGAATCCGGACTCGCTAGACTGCAGTGGTTCCCAACCTTTTTAGACCCCTAGGTAATGATGAGTTATAACGTGGCACCCTGTTAACACTGTCTAAAGCGGAGCCCCACCATCAGTTGGCACCCCTAGAGAATTTTCTGGCACCCCTCTTGGGAACCACTGCGCTAGAGATTAGTGGCGGCAGCTTCCTGGAATGTGTTCTTAAAACCTTTTTTGAAAGAATTACTTTGAGGGTCACATGGCAATTCCCTTTGCAAAACATTGGTAGGAGGGTGGCGGTGGCACAGAACGTTAGGTACACCAACTTTATGGGGTTCAGTCAGATGCGACAATGTTAAGGTACCCTATACCAAAAAGTGCACCTAACGTTCTGTGACACCGTCGTAGTGGGTAGTATCGTGTTTTACAGCAGCATATCCTCCATGAGGAACTCGGGTCAGCGGACTCGTTTAGGAGACTATTAGTTGGGAAAACTGAATGAAGCCAAAGACAACTTATACACGCTGCCTTCTTTAAAAGGGAACACATGTTTAAAACAAGCCCGTAGCTCCCCACGCAAAAGTTACCACTGCCTTAACGTATTTTAGTCTATCTCGCTCCTTAAAAACATATTTTGCCTCCAGGAAGCTATCCCATCCCCCTTTATCACCTTGTCTGGGTACGGGCCGGGCTCTATTATACGGGAGCAAAGGTCGATTTGCTCTCGTAGCAGCCAAAAATCGCTCAAGAAAATTTTTGGGGGAGGGGAGGGTGAAGAAATGTCAAACGTTACGAAGATCTCCCTAATCCCCTCCTCCATAATTGTCTAAAAACTGACAATAACGAAACTAACCCATAATGACCCAAAATAGCGACATAAACTTTTCATGAGAATTTCTTTTCCCTAAAGATTTAGCCTGCGAAGCAGACTCTGTAGCAAATTCCCAGAAGATGGCGCTTTCTCAGAAATCTTAATACACCCTAGGTACACACTCTGTATTGCATCGTACTTAAGCCATGTAAAGCGCGGGTCACACTACAGCGATTTCGGATCGGATTACGGTCCGATTTTTTGTTTTAGTTTTAGTTAAAATCTTCTCCATTTCTGGTCGGAGGGAACCAAAAATTTGCCACTCTGTGTAAATATATGATTTGTATCAGAGGACTATGCAAATGAAATGTAATCTAATTATTTCGTGATGTCACATCGACAGACAGCTTTTATCGGACTACGCGGCCAGCTATGCAGGCCACTGATAAATTCGGGTGCTTTGTGAAGTTCCTAGCTTGCCGTTGATGTAAGAACCACATGCATAAGATACGGGGGGTGGGAAGGGGTCTAGTCTATTTTCAAAAATGTGGGTTTTGAAGTCCCGCCTCTTTTCTTCAAGGACGAACACCCCTTATTTGTCCCCTCTGTGAAATATTTATAAAATTTCAGTAAAATTGAAACTGTCACAGTAAATTTACTTCTATTAACATACACCAATTGTAGGATCAAATTGTATCTAAAAAGTTGCATCTAAAATACTTAAAAAATTTGTTCTCCCTCTTCCAAGGTAAGGACATCTTCTTACGCCTGTGTTTTAAGGCATCTCCTATAAATAAATGTGTATGTTGTCTGTCAAAATTCGCGGTGTAACCACAGCGTCTTTTTCAGAACATCTACAACACACCGAACATTATGGCAGGATGTTACAGATAATAAGATTTCCCGGGTGTCTCTTCCTTATCAAGAAATAATTGTTTCCGTATCCTTATTAGCGGCTTTATAACATTGCTTTCATGCGAATCGCGTCAGCTAAACAGTTAGCTATAAAAACATAAGCTGCGACTGACGTAACCTCAGTAGTACAGTCCTTGCACTAATAGTTGCACAAGGCATAACGCATAAACTCTCTTAAGGAAGTTGTCATAAATAGTCACACAGCTTCGTCTTACACTTAAAAGAAAGGTCATTGTTTTGAAATAAAAAGTTCTGTGCGTTTTATTTAATTAATTTCTCCTGATGACGTTAACTTAAGTGCAACTTCCAGAGTTCAGACAGGAAGTTTTGATAGCTGTAAAAGTGCAGTTGGATTTCATCACTGGGCGGAAATGAAGGACGCCCTCCCGTAGACGGATATCCGTGGTTGGTTCGCTCGCTCGCTTTTCAAGCCTTGCTGCGAAAACTACACAAACCGTGCGTCTGTTTCTTCCAAAAATAGATGTTGAGACGGAGAAAAACCACATATGTAACATTGCGCATTAAGTGCAAGAGCTTTGCCCATTTTTGCACAAGTGTAACAGCACATAGAAGAAATGGGAAAACAGTACAAGATGGTAGGGGAAGGTTTCCAAGTTTTTTTTCGGGACGGGATTGCTTATCAAATATTCTAGGGGAAAATTGCCCTCTGAAAAACTGAATGAAGGTATAATTGGGGTCCTCAAGGTCTATTGTTGTTGTTTTTGTTGACCATTACGTAGGAGGAGGGTAGGCCAATTTCCGTAACATTTAGTTTGGCATTCTTTCGCCCTCTTCAACAACTTTCATGAGAAATTTTACCCGAACCAAAAGCTCCTGAAAAGGCTTAATGTTTCTCAGGTATATGTAGGTAAGTATCACGTTTGCACTTTCATAGCTTGGATAGTTGGTAGATTATCTTGTACAAATCAGGGAAGAGGAATACCCGGATATACAGATAATACCAATCAGATATGTCCAATCGCAGCGATTTAAACGGGTTATGAGGTCTTAATGGCTCTTCGTAAAATGAATAGTATCATATTGAAATTAAGTTCCCCTGCTCACCCCTTTTTAGGAAACATCGAATCAACTCACTGATTGGCCGATTACGTGACCCCTTTGCTTCCGCAAGACAGTTTCAACAACAAATACAAAGCGTTCTTGCTCTACATCTTCGAGTTCAACTCATTTTTTCATAACACAAGGTGCATAAATTCTAATGGGGCAGTCTGCAGTTACAAATGTTATCGAAGGGGGGGGGGGTGGTTGGGTTTGAGCTCCCAAAACAACTTCCCGTCACCCACAAGCCCGAGCTGACTGGATGTTTCCACTTCCCAGAGTGACAATTACATGCCTTTATACCGTGTCCTATTCAACCGAAACTACCCCGAGGAGCGGACTCTCATGTTTGAAGTATGAGCCTTGATTTAGAAATTCATGTCGCAAACAAAACGTCACCTACCATTATGTGATGTTCTATGTCGTGCATCGTAACTACACTATCGAACGGCAAGTTCTAAGAGGACTTAGTATCACCTAACATGCACAACACGCATGATCAGACCAGTCTTTTGTGCCAATTTTGGTTCTCCTTATATTTTTTTTTAGTTAGAATCTCTGATAACAACAAAGAAGGAAATTTACTTGTAATTTTCAATGCAATATTCATTTAAATATAATCGATTGATCATCAATGATACTGTAACTCATCGCAGACCCCGGGGAGCTCTTGTAGCAACTCCCCACTTAAAAAAACAGGGAATGGATAGTCGTGCCACTCGTGTAGGCTCATTGAATGTCATTGACGCTTTCAGAACATTGTAGACCATATAACTTATCAGTCTGAAGGTATTTACGAAGTCACGTGGTCACGCGTCTCTTTGGGTGTTGTACAATTTGCTCGTCAAGCGTTCATTGTGTCACAGTGTGGTGTCGTGCGCGTGTCATGTAGGCCTAAATAAACTAACTGCGCATTTGCTGTGCCCTGCAGTAAGGCAATCACAAACGCGTGACGTCACATGAAATATATACCTCTTCGGTATGCTTCTACGTTAATCATCACCAATGGTACGCATGCTTGTAGTTGTACTTGTGATATTTTACTCACACTAAAAATCTGGAAGGTGTAGGCTTGTTAGTAGCATGGAGTTGTCATGAGATATGATGTACATCCTACCAAAGAAGACAGAGCTGAGACAGATTAGTAACGGACTATCCATGGGAGGCCGTTCGCGACTCCGGTGAGTCTAAAAGGCTGGCTTGTAAACTCAAAATTCGTCTTCTTTATGTGAATGCCACGTAAGTAAGACTGACTGCTGCGCAGTGGGTGGTTAGAGTACGAAATATGACAAAGCTCCTCAAAGGTTGTGATCAGATTTCGGTAACTGAAGTTACCAGGGTCCATCTGTCGATACCAATGCTTTCTTAATAGCGAATGTCGGTTATCATTTATACAAATGAAAACGTGCTTTCAGGCGGTGCGTTGTATTCTAATACTTTGTCAGTTTCTTTGATTGATGCACGGCGAATGAAAGTAGAAACTTTCGTGCAATTGATTACGTGAAAGCCCATCTGGAGTGGTGTCGGTCAGAGGTTCGGTATACATAAAGGAAAGTGAAGGCCAAAAGATAAAGTATAACATAATACTGTATAGGTAACATTACTATTTTATCCAAACAATGGATCTCGAAGGAGTGTCTCACGACAGCAGGTCAAAGGTCGCAGATAAAGGAAATCTAAAAGTAAGAACATATGGGAACAGTTTTCTTTATCATGTTGTATTTACATAAGCGCCGTTACGTTGTTTGCAAATGAAGGTGTAAAAGCTTTTCCATATGATTTTTTTTCTGTGTGGCTGCCTGCCAATTGAAGTAACGTCAAGTTAACTTACGTGTTCGATGTTTTTTCACCTGTTCCGTGAGCAAAGGCTTAAGAGAACTTTTATCAGGGAGTAAATGTCAACCCCTTGGTTTTATGACCGTATTTCCCCTGCAGTGATTTGTTCGTCTTCCTAATACTCTAAGCAGGGCAGTGAGGGATCCAAGGGGGACGCAACAACTCCCCCCCCCCATTGGCCGTTATTCGTGAAAAAGTTGAGGCAAAAAAAAGAGAGAAAATGCTATAAAATGTGTCAAATATGGCAAAATTTTGCGTCTCAGCCCTCTTCCTCTCCCCTCTCCTTAGACTCCTCTTCCCTCCCCTTAGACTCTTCTCCCCTCCCCTTAGACCCTTCCCCCAGGACAGCGATCAATCAAACCTTGCGCCCCCTCTATTGAAAATTCCTGGATACGCTCCTGCAGGGAGTTGCAACTCCCTGCTGTAAGGCAGCGACAACTTTTCATATGTCAAAAAGGATGCTTACATTCGATTCCAATGTTTGCTTCTTGAGATTATTTGATGGAGTAACTACGTTATTTACCAAAGTTAGTTTAAAACAAGCGGAAGTGATATCATCTCCTCATATTGGTGAGCAACGGTTTGTCATCTTTTTTAAAACTATTGCTTTGACCTTTTAACAGATAGGAATATGAGATTCCGATGAATAATTTCAAGTTTGTAAAATTACCAGGACTCTACTGCATTCACATTACAAAACATGACCCTCGAAAATACATGACAGTGTTGGTTAAAAGGAAATGCAGTAAACTTGAATAAGTATGTATACCCGGTTATCCTATTTCATGAATGGATCGTTTAAATCATGTAACAACAAGTTTGTAACTGATTTTTTTTTCATATTTATGCAAGATAATCCCTTTGTTTACCTTGAAAATACCATAGTTACGTTCTGATACATTATGAAAGACACTAAGCAGTATAAATATGATATTACTTACAATTAGTTCGTGCCGAGTCAAAGTAAGTTAGGGCGACTGCTTACTGTACTCCCTTTAACGTTTTAGGTTATGATGTCACGTGTGCTTGCTTCAAGTTCATTTTGGGTTGAAAATCTGATAAATACATCTGCGAAAATCTCGAAAACCACATGGGGTAGAAACTGAATGCAAATTTCACCATGTGAAAACAAGCTTCAATTGGCTCAGCCACTTTTTCAAGAGTCTGCTAAATCTTTTGTATCCCCTCATTTTCAATACCAGTTTTTTTTTCATGATGTTCAGATAATAAATACCTCGTAAAAAGTTTGGTAGACTGGAAATTGTCTGGAAGTAGTGTGAACAAAATTCAGTAGCCTACCCGTAAAATATATTGTCATGTGATTATGGCCTTAACTAATTCAAACTTGAGTAACTGCATTTTCCTGTAATTTTTCCAGAACGACTGAAAACAAGTATCTGATAAGTATACTCTTAACTTGTAGACCAGGAGGTTCCACTTGAACAAATGGCAGTCCCCTGCTCGAACCATTTCCACCCCGGAAAAGTAGCTTATTCCATGATGGAAATTATACGTATGGTTTCGTAGTAGCTCCATGGTACTGGTAACTACATTACCTGACAAATTAAAGCAAAGGTTACGACCCTACAGAGAATGTCCTACGGTTTATCCGTTTTAATTGACTTCTATTACTGCACAACCTAATTTGACCTAGCAGTTATGTGGTACCTGGGGTTTGCCTGGGCATTTTTCACAGTATTGTGATACACCTAAACATGAGCTTTTAAAGGAATTTATACACAGAACCACAAATGATGAAACACAATTAATACCTATAGTGTTGCGGTGTGGTACAATTCAAATCTGTGGGCAACCGACCACACAGAAAGGTTGAAATCAACCATTTAGAGGACCGCAGACTCCCGCCAAGAAGTAAATCTCAATTAATCAGCCCTCTACCTGTCTACTAGCATTGAATGCGATGACAATGATACAGCACAACCCCTCAAGACAGGAACGTGCAAAACTGAATGAGATAGGGTTTGTTTCATTGCACGGTCGGTCAACAGATACAGACAAATGGTTTCAGGGGCTGACTTTGACAGGTCACTGGGTTGTCTGTGTAACAGGTTAAATTCACGTGCAATATGCTTGCTACAAGCAGAAACTTGCATGCAGATGAGCTATAGAAATACGACGCACACCCTCATACAGTACCCGTGTATGATCTGGTCTCTCTAGAAAAGACAGAGGTCAAATCTTTCGAGTTGATAAGAATTCAAGATTCAAGGGTTTCTCCCTTCAGTAACTCCCTCCCTTTGCCCCTCCTTTTTCCGACACACTATCCTCCCCAAAAGCTTCCACAAATGGCACCGTTAGCAGAAAACCGACGAAAAAGCTTATCCCATCCCCTAAAGACAAACTTGTAACGACGTTAGCGTATATAGACTATAGGCCATAAAAGCAAGTTTTGATCAAGGAATCGCCGTAGCTTCACACGCAATGGTCGTATATCATGGACTCCCGACCCCCGTGGGTGGGGAGGGGGATCGAAACAAAGGGAAATATTGCGTTAACATTACAACCAACACGGCCCAGACGAAAAAAGTTTTTATCATTTTTGAGCCATTCAGTCTCACAGCTGTTCTAGCAATAGATGTTTTTTTTTTTTCAAAAATATTACGCATTACAAGAAATAAGAATGTTGGTTCGTTTAAAAATATGAGAATTTTGGAGGAACAAATTATTCAAGAGCCAGTAATTTTTTTCTGCAAAGCCTTTAATCTTGGAAATAAAATTACACATCTATCTGATATCGAATTGCATGCCATTCTACTTCTCTAGGTAAGGATTTGAAAGTTAGGACATTTTTGTACGGCAAATGCAATATTTTTCTTCGATTCAGGCCTTGCAGCAGTCATTGTACGACACTGAGACTTGCACAAAAATAAAAGGAGCTTATAAGGACATACTGTAGTCCTTTACAACTTCACGTCGGGTAGTTTTCAAATTAAAATTACATCGCAAATTGGGATCTATTCACCCGAGCAGGTTGAACAGCCTTCATAACTGGCCATATGGTCTGTTCTTAATAAGTTGAAGTTTGAGCAAAATACATCTACTGCCAGTACCAGATTTTGGGCGAGGCCCACCGGGGCCCAGGCCCCGGGCCCCCACATTTAGAGCCCCCACATTTGGGTGTCCAAAAAATGGAGGCATAAGATGCCTTACCGTCCGCCGCCCGTCGATGGTCAACATGTATAATAAGGACCTTTGTTCGGAACTCCACACTGAACAAAATTTGTTCTTCAATAAATACTTGGGACCTATAAGAATTCATGGTCTTTATTCTACGGCATTTGCGTGACTTTTCACACAAGTGAAACCACAAACCCCATGAATTCATTAGACCGCGTGTTTGGTCTAGTGGTAGAGCATCCGCCTCTCACGCGGGAGGCCCGGGTTCGATTCCCAGGTCGAGT